>JASPKZ010010367.1:0-105796 GCA_030220185.1 Diploptera punctata
AGAGTTTATGGCCATAAGGACATAAGCTCTCGATACACTTCTATTGAGCTAGTAGACTTCCAAAAGGCATACGATTCAATTAAGAGGGAGAAGTTATATAGTATCCTGCTGGAGTTAGGAATTCCTAAAAAGTTAGTTAGACTTATACGAATGTGTCTAAATGGCACAAAGAGTAGGGTGCGTGTAGGCAAACAGTTTTCGGATACTTTTGAAATCCAGAATGGGTTGAAGCAAGGAGATGCACTATCTCCTCTACTATTTAATTTTGTATTAGAGCATGCAATTACATTTTAGATGATGAAGAAGGCCTACAACCCAATGGTATTAATAAGCTGTTAGTTTATGCTGATGATGTAGTACTATTGGCCGATCGCAAGGAGATACTAAAGGACAACACGCACACACTATTGAGTAACACTAAGAAATTAAGACTGGAAGTAAATATTAATAAAACTAAATATATGGTCACACGTATAAATGCATTATACTCGTATAATGGAAATGGGTTACCACCAGAGATAAGGACCTTGACTTTTCTTATTACATCTGGGGTGCGAGTAGTAGCAGGTCGTGGATTTACCGGTTTTTTTTTCTTTTCCTTTTGGAATTAATCCCAAGCGAACCTTTCCCTTTTTATTAAGCAATGAGCTAATTCCACACTTTGACACCATAAAATTACGTTTTTGCAAGCCTCCATAATCGCGGAATAACTATGATTAGCGTCGGAAAGGGCAGTAATGTACCCTTCCCAAAATGGGTATATCTGATTAGGCATTATGAGAGCAACACGCGTGCGAGTTTAACAGAAGCAGCACACTGACTGGTTTGATCACCTCGCACGCTGCTGTCCTGATGACTCACACTATCAACGTCACAATCTACTTGGCAAATCGTTATCAGAGATCGGAAACAAACCTCCGTACTATAATTCATTTAATATTTCCATAAAGTATTAGAAAAATGAATCAACATTAATTATATTTTATTTCTGTCAAATGATACAATATGGAATAGAAAATAGATAATAACTCACAGTTGTGCATGATTTGTCTTCACTTCAGTTCGACAAATTTAAATAAGCTTGCATAAAAAAATGAGGAAGTGGCTGAATTCAAATACCTAGGAACAATAATCACAAATAGGAATGAGATGCACAAAGAAATTAAACATAGGCTCAATTCTGGAAATGCGTGCTATTATGCATTGCAGAGACTCTTCACGTCCCAACTCCTTTCAAAAAACGTTAACTGCAAATATATAAAACTATTATTCTACCAGTTATATTATATGGATGTGAAACATGGACTCTTACTTTAAGGGAGGAAATGGGATTACGAGTTTTTGAGAATAAATTTCTTAGGAAAATGTTTGGACCAAAGAGAGATGAACAGACAGGTGAATGGAGAAGACTACATAACAATGAACTACATGGTCTTTATAGGAAGCCAGATATAATAAGAACAGTTAAGTCTCGTAGACTGGATGGGCAGGACATATTGAACGTATGGGGAATGCAAGACTTGCATGGAAGCTTCTTGTAGGAAAGCCAGAGGGAAAACGCCCAGTTGGTAGACCAAGAATGAGGTGGGAGAATAACATTAACTATGATTTGAGGGAAGTAGATTATACAGGGCATGATTGGAACGCATTAGCACAGGATAGGGATGTATGGAGAGCTTATGTCCGCGCGAATCTACGGGTTCGATAGTGCCAGTGAGTTGTTAAGAAAATGAGTTTCTCCGATTTAAAGTTTAACAAAATAGATATATATTCTGTAAAGCACTAAAATCGAACCATAAATTGGACTTGCTGAGGAATTTGCTTAGTTTACGGAGTTCTAACACCACGGATTTATTTACAATTGTCTGAATGAGCTGAACTTCACAAATAATTTGTTCGTCTGGAAATAAATTAGGAAGAGGAAACAGTTGTACGCAACACAATGGAGTCTGATGTTGGTGGCGTGGGCGAAGAAGAGAGTAGCTTCTCTATTAACAAAAGGAAAGGTGTAAGTGACTTTCGTAATGGCGGGAGAGAGAGAGAGAGAGAGAGAGAGAGAGAGAGAGAGAGAGAGAGAGAGAGAGAGAGAGAGAGAGAGAGCTGTCGGACTGGCTACGTGGGTCAAGACCAGCTTCCGGAAACAACAGACTTCACTTCCACAATCACGACAAAACTTATAAAAAATGTTTACTTTAAAGCTATTGACCATGTTTTTTAACCGATATCTGAAAATCAGTCACCTAAAATATATTTTTATCACCCCAACACAGTTTGTCAATATATGAGCTCACAGAAGGTAAGTAACTTCCTCTGTCGAAAAAAAGTGGCAAAATCAGTTAACGGTGAGCAATAACAAAACCATCAGCTATTGACGATGTTTTTTTTAAATGATCTCTGAAGATCAGTCACCTAAAATATTTTTTTTATCACACCAACACAGTAAATCAATATATGAAGTCATAGAGCGTAATCAACTTTTATAAGATTCAAGATGCGTTCCGTTGAGTTATTATTCAAAATTAAAATATAAAATTATGGAATATTCACCTGAAAGGTCCGTCTCCTCAACTTAATTAATTATTTAACTGTAGCGCTTTCAACAACGACAATCTGATAAACGAAAACGAACCCAATACATGCAACCCCCTCTACCAGATCTTCACTGAAACACCAGTTTTGAATCCCGCCGATGATGGGACAAGTCCCGAAAGCGCTACAGTTATGTAATTAATTAAGTTGAGGAGACGCACCTTTCAGGTGAATATTCCATAATTTTATATTTAATAATAGAGCCTAAATAACTTGCTAAGTTTAAAATAGTATTTTGCGATACGAATGTGGCAATACTTGATACGGATCGAGAAAACTTTAAATAAATAATAGTTAAAAAAACTAAAACAACACGCTTTATTATACTATCGAACTAAATAATGAAAAATAATTTTAATTTCCAACACGCTTGGGATAAAATTATAGTGGTCAACAAAAACATCATCTCCAACACATCTAGAATAAAACTAGAGTTATCTACAAAAAAAATAATTTTACCATCAAAAGCGTGGGGTGTTCTATATCAGTAAATATATTTGATAATAAACAGATATTGGTAAAAGTAAAGTCTCTGAGAAGAAAACGCAAAAACCATAAAAAGCACCCGGAGTCTGAAGATTTTTAGGCTCGTAAAAATCCTTAAGCCTGAATAAAGAGACCTCGACATTGCCTCTTACATGTCATATTGGGCCGATGTGTTGAGAGCATGCCATCCATGACATCTCTGAGCAAATAACTTGGTCTAGAAGCTCCTTACAAAGGAAATACTATGCCTCAACAAAGGCCTACATCATCATAGATTGATCCTGTATGTTTGGAAAATGTGAAAATATAGAATATAATATCTAACTAACTAACCCACTGGCACTATCGAACCCGTAGGTCCATGGCCGCGCGGACATAAGCTCTCCATATATCCCTATCCTGAGCAAATGTTTTCAAATAATCCCCTGTATAATCTACTTCCCTCAAATCATAGTTAATGTTATTCTCCCACCTCATTCTTGGTCTACCAAGTGGGCGTTTTCCTCCGGTTTTCCTACAAGAAGCTTCCATGCACATCTTTCATTCCCAATTCGTGCCACATGTCCTGCCCATCGCAGTCTACGAGACTTAACTGTTCTCATTATATCTGGCTTCCCATAAAGACCAAGTAGTCTTCTCCATTCACCTGTCTGTTCATCTCTCTTTGGTCCAAAAATTTTCCTAAGTACTTTATTCTCAAATACTCGTAATCTCATTTCCTCCCTTAAAGTAAGAGTCCGTGTTTCGCATCCATATAATATAACTGGTCGAATAATGGTTTTATATATTTTCAGTTTAACGTTTTTTGAAAGGAGTTGGGACATCAAAAGTCTCTGCAATGCATAATAGTACGCATTTCCAGAATTGAGTCTATGTTTAATTTCTTTGTGCATCTCATTCCTATTTGTGATTATTGTTCCTAGGTATTTGAATTCAGCCACTTCCTCAAAATTTCCCTCATTTGTCATTAGCTGTCCATTATACCAATGGTGTAATTTTAGGAATAGGTATTACGTAGAGAAACAGCTCGCTATATTAACAATGATTATTGGTAAAATCAAACTCAAGAGGCGATTCTGACGAAATGTTTATTTTCTCGTAGCCCATTTCACTGACATTTAACTAGTTCTTAAGGCGCGTGCGCAGTGAAGAGAAATTGAAAGTGTTTTCATCAAGCATCCGGCAAAGCTTCTCACCAAACCGAAATGCAACTTTTTTAGTGCCACAAGACCAACATACTTACGTTTATTATAACATCAACAGGTTCGTAATTTCAAGTGTTGTAGTTTTCCAGAAGCTTCCGTAACAAGTACGACACATAAACTCAACACTTTTTGTCACATAGCATCTGGAAAGTGAAAACAAATTGAAATTGAGTTTTATTATCTCGGTGAGTCTGGGAGAAGTTACAATTATGAGCTTCTAAAGATTAACAGAGGATGGCTACAGGATACATAATCTGCAAATAACTAAAAATCAACCATTGGTTGGGATGGGCCCTTATTCCACTGAGCCCCTCAATTGTTTTCATGTCTTACAGAAGTCTGTTATCGATGTTCCTATACTGCGACTCACGTAGTTTGCACTTGCACTTTTCTTCTGGGTTATGGCGCTTCACTGTTGTGCATATCCTGTGGTGGAAACCATGGACCGCGACTCTCGTCACGGTGTGTCTGAGGTCGTATCTGGCTGCTGTCTATTCCCTGTAGATCATCGCATCCGTTGCGTAGAACTCAGGCCATATCTGTTCTCTCTTCTCGTTGAGTTCCCACAGCAGGTATTTGTAGGCATCTGTTGCCGGCACGAGAAGGTCCAGGTGGAGCTCTTCTATGAAGAATGGTTCCTTTGTCAGTATGTATGTGAGGCGTGAAGGCGTGTATTTTGAAACGCTAAGCGCTGTCTTTAAAAAGTGTGCTTTGACTTTCTCTATTTCCTCTAGGTTTGCCTTATTTAGGTTCTTGCAAATCACTTCTAGTCCATAGGTCATGATTGGTGCGATTTTTAAGCGGAAGATGGTCATTGCTGTCTCCAGGGATATGTAGATTTTTCAGGCGTATTCAAGTTTATGTTATATATTTTGTGTTTTACGGTGATTACATTTTATCTTCATATTCAGTTTAGTTACTTTATATTTTAATAATAAGAGAATAAATGCGCACACGGTGTGCAGAAAATATATGTTACTTAAGTTTTGTCATATTTATATTTTAAGGTTTCTCAGTTCACTGTGACGTAAGGGTTGATTAAAATTTTGAAGTGTGTCCGTCAGACTTCGGAACTAACACGTCTAAATTAAGGTAAGTTTTATTATTATATACAACTTTCCTCATTAGAGGATTGCCTCAAGGACAAAGTGATACAGACAATTAAGTTTTTAATTTATGAAATACATTTTGTAAATACATTAAAAAAAATAAATTGTAGGCCTAATTGAAGTATACATACTATAAAGTAGAAATTTTGTAAAAATGGTTTCTTAAAATTAAAATTGATCCTCTAATGCAGCGATGGCAATTTTAGAAAAAAATACACCCTGTCCAAATCTAAGGAATTCCAAAATTTGGCTAGGAATCCTGGTATAGTACCTCTTGCCCCGTTCATCAATCCTGTGACAGTTATACTATCTAGTTGGTATTTATCTTTGTAATAGTCAATTGTTGGCTCATATATGGCTTTCTTTCCAGAGTCAACTTCCTCAGGTTGGTCACTATGAGTCTCAAAACTAATTGTGGGATCTAATATCATACCAATGTTAGAAGATGGTCTAAATGCAATGATATCTATTCGTCTCTTACTCCCATTACTGGCCACACCATGAACTTCCTCATAAAATGTGTACCCAAAATCTCGCAAGGCTTCTGCCATCATATTTCGAATAGTGAGGTGCCGAATGTTTCTCAGTGATTCTCCAAACGGACAGGCCCCAAGGACAGTCATCCATGATATAATGTGCTGAGCATGAAATACCTACTGATTTCATTCACTTTGTCTGTGGACTGTACTTCTGTTTACTTGTAGGCGCTAGAGGCGCAATACTTAAAAAACCAGAATCATTGCTGAAGTCGCCAGGAACTGGAAAATATCTCAGAGCACAACTTGTAACAACGACTGTATCTCCATCTTAAGAATAATGTTAATATATTTTATTAGGAATGCTCCACACTATAGTGGTTCTCCTTCACCCAAAGTCAATTGTCGCCAGAGGTTCCTGTCTAAAGCATCTTCTTCCCTCAAATCGCTAGCTTCCACGTGCATCTCCTCACACCATCTACCCAACGTTCTCTATGTCTGCCTCTTTCTCTTCTTATATTAGCTTTCCAATCAAGAATCTTCTTTGGTATTTTATCTTCATCCAATTCTTTGATGTACCCATACCATTTCAAGCTATTTTTTCATTTTTTTTCAGCTTGCATGATTTCCCATATTGTGCTGTTTCTAATTTTATTCCGTCTTGAAATTCTCGCCGATCGCCTCCAAAAATACATTTCTACTGCTAATAGATTGTTGGCTTGTTATCTGTCCACTGTCCAGGTTTCGGACCCATATAATGTTTTGTAACAAGAGCTTTAAATATAGTTTTCTTCGTTCTGTAGATTATATTTCTATTCCAAAGCACTGAGTTCAACAAACCAATGATTCTTCTTCCATCACTTATTCTTCTTTCAGTTTCTGTAGTTGAATTCTGATTTTAATCTAAAACACATCCTAAATATTAACATTGTGCTTCTTCTTTAATTGCATTGTAACTCATCTGTTGTATCCAATGAAAGATATTCTGTTTTATTATGACTTATCTGTAATCCCCATTTTTTTTATTCTGTCTCTAATTTCCTTAACATGAAATATGCATCATCTGGATCCTGAGAAATCGCCCACCTGATCATCTGCGAGTAGAAAATGGTGGAGGTAATAATCATCTATATATTTGCAGTGTATGTGTTAATAATAAAATAATTGTACACCCTAAATTGCAGCTTCCAGTCTTATCAGGGTCAAAGGACGTTTTAAGGGCTTAGTAGTGCATAGTATGACTTCATCGGAAGGGATGAAAAGCCGTGAGTTCAATGTCATAAATTTGCTGCCTGTAAAATAACTTTTAGTCAGAAATAAGAGGACACTGTGCAAAATGTGGTCCACCGCTGTGGTCTCGAGGTAGCGTAGTGCCTTGTCACGCAGCGAGCCCGGGTTCGACCCCCCGGTCGGAATAGTTTTTCTGGGTGAGGTTTTTATCGGGGTTTTTTCTTCACCTGTAAGACAAATGTAAGGAAAATTTTAAGGCCCAAACGGTCCCCGAAATCATATGGTCATCGCAATCATCATCATCAGCATCCTTGACCGGTGTGGAAAGCAACGGGAAACTATCACACCTACAATTCCAAGTAAAGCTGCAAAGCATAGCATGAAAATGCTATGATTGCAGTGAAAGGCCTGCCGTCGGGCGGAATTACTATGAAATGGTGCAAAATGTGTTGGCCACTTCACCAGCAGACTTGTTTTTATTATTCAATGCCACTAGTTTGTCATTTCGACATTTCTGGTATCCGCTCCTAGCATTGGCGTACTGTAACCCACTTGTGAGGTTGATGCACCTGGAAAGGTACTTTTTTCACGTTTTCCACTACAAAGGGCGATTTTTAAGGGTGTAGGAGTTGAGTATCACAACTTTCTTATAGCCTATGTTCAACCCGGGAATCTCCTGAGCATTTTGCAAAAAGTCCCATCACAATCGGATTAACGGTATGGCCCCGCATAAAGTACGAACAAACAAACAAACATACATACAAACAAACATTTTTATATAGGATTAGACTATCTAATACCCGGCGTGCGCTGCTACTTACTTACTTACTTACTTACTCACTGGCACTATCGAACCCGTAGGTTCATGGCCGCGCGGACATAAGCTCTCCATACATCCCTATCCTGAGCTAATGCTTTCCAATCATTTCCTGTATAATCTACTTCCCTCAAATCATAGTTAATGTTGTTCTCCCACCTCATTCTTGGTCTACCAACTGGGCGTTTTCCTTCTGGCTTTCCTACAAAGAAGTTTCCATGCACGTCTTTTCATTCCCCATACGCGCAACATGTCCTGCCCATCGCTACTCATAAATAAATGCTAAATTATGTTTTTACCACCAGCCGTGCACTGTTCGGGAATCTGCTTATCCCGACATTCTTGGCATCAATGAAAGACAAAAATGGTTATTGTGAGTTATCCGTAGAAGATAAACATATGCTGTCGCGGACTTTTTTGGAGAGTTTTTGGAGATATTCAATTCTATGTACATTGATTTTGCGTATTTGTTATGGTTTAGGCAGCGTAAGCCATTTAATCGTCAACATAGGACCTTTATTTCACGCTTTTCACTACAAAGGGTGATTTTTAGGGGTGAAGGGGTTGAATAACACAATTCTTTTATAGCCTATGTTCAACCCGGGAATCTTCTGAACATTTTGCAAAAACCCATCAAAATCGGATCAACAGTATGGCCGCGCATAAAATACAAACAAATAAACCAATAAACATACAAACAAACAAACATTGATTTTTATATATATAAGATGTAGGTTGTAGAGGCATAAATACGAGGTTAAAGTTGCGAAATGCAGGTTGAGCGAGTTGCACAAGGTAACAGTTGATTGAGCCAGAAATAAGACGTGTAAAATACACTAAACGCTGAGCAAACTTACAGCGAGTGGAAAGCGAAAGTGAAACATTCTTGAACGTGTATAACCGCACGACCACAGCTGCATTTCATTACCACACAAACTTCCGACCTATCGCGCCTTCTTTCTCTTCATTAATTTTGCATAGCTTAGAATTACAATGGCGCAAGTCATTTTCGTCAACAGTAAAACTGAAACAATTACAATGCGTTGAACAGTTCCCTCCAATTCAAGCTTCTATGTTTAATTCGGATCCAGTTTACACCCTAAAATCATACATTTTTTACCGTATTTAATAACTGCTTTTGCGTTATATTAGAAAGTATATCATAAAATATTGTCCCGCGCCGTAGCCGAGTGGTTAAGGCAGGAAGCCTTGGCGTAGAGCTACGGGACTTGCGCTGGGTCGAGTCTCCATGGGGGAAGAAATTTTCTCATGGTATTTCGGCCAGTATGGGACCGGTGCTCACCCAGCATCGTGATGCATTTGGGTAGCTACAATAAGTAGCGGCTCCAAGTTGAGAAAACCAGCTATAACGGCTGGGAGACTCGACATGCTGACCACATGTCACCCCTACACTGGCTGATTATCATCTACCTCTGTGATTGACACACGTGGATGTGAGGCCAGCAGCCGGCTGGTAGGCTAAGGACCTTGTAGGCCTGTCGCGCCAGGAGGTTTTTTTTATCATAAAATATTGACTACATCACTAAACATTTAATAATTCAATGTTTATCTTGTACTTATAACTTCTAGGCCCATGTTTCCCTTAACAGAGATTTAAGCGCTCTCCCCCTACAGGGAAGAATTTGAAACATACTAATTTAGTTACACTTGTTTTCGTATAGATGTCATTTTGAGTGGTCCGTGCTCAGCGTTCCGCCTCATACTGACATCTAGGAAACCATTTTAATACCAAACTAAAATGAAATTCCAATCTTCTTGGTATAAATGAGTTGAAAGACGAAAATTGATTTATTTTTTGTTTAGTTGAATAAGTTTGAGCAAAAATATATCATAATTAATCTTGGATTCCCCGCCACATCTACTCATCCCGATCTTCTTGACATAAATGAGCTGAAAGACGCAAGTTGATGTGTTTTTATGCTTAGTTGAATAAAGAGAAGGAAAAAATCATAAATTTGTAATTTATCTTAATTACTTTAAGATACGTGGTGTTGCCAGGGAATGTACATCTCCCGATCTTCTTGACATAAATGAGTTAAAACACGAAATTCAATGTGTTTTATGTTTAATTTAATAACTAAAACGAAAAATAATTATAAATTTATATCGTAATTATTTTAAGATAACCCGTGCTGATTACCCGGTGTTGCCAGGAAATCTACTTTTCTGTATTTTCATGGCATAACTGACGAAAGTTGATGTGTTTTTTATGTTTAGTTGAATACGTAAGAGGAAATTTATATCGTAATTATTTTAAGATACCCCGTGCTGATTACCCGGTGTTCTCCGGTAATCTACTTACCCAGATATTCTTGGCATAAAAGAGCTGAAAGACAAAATTCGGTATTGTGAGTTATCCGCAAAGAATACCCGCCGTGCGCTACTCCGCTTGACCGGGAAATACTTGTCTCGATCTTCTTGCCACCAATGAAAGACAAACATTGTGAATTATCTGTAGAAGATAAACATATGCTGTCGCGGACTTTTTTGTAGAGATTTTTTTAGGTATTCGATTCCGTGTACATTAATTTTGTGTATTTGTTATGGTTTAGGTAGCGTAACCATTTAAGCATCCAAAAAACTACTTTTTCACGTTCTTCATTACAAAGGGCAACTTAATGGTGAAGGGATTGAGTATCACAATTCTCTTATAGCCTATAACCTTCCCGGGAAACTCCTGAACATTCTGCAAAAAGTTCCATCACAATCGGATGAACGGTCTGGCAGCGCATAAAATACGAACAAACAAACAATCATTTTTTATATATTAGATCGGCCGCGGTGGACTAGTGGTTATGCTCCTTGCCTCTGGGCCCGAGGGTCGCGGGTTCAAACCCAGCCGGGGTCGATCGATTTTTAGGACGGAAAATGCTAGGAGCAAGTTCTCCGGGAGGGACTTTAAGCCGTGGTCCCGAGTCTGAAGATTTTGAGGCTCGTAAAAGATCCTTAAGCCTGAATGAAAAGGAAAAGTAAAGTGACCCCACAACAGGCCCAGAGGCCCTTGGGGTAATAGGAGGTTATGGCTCCCACTTTTTCCTGACAATCGGCACTTTATGTCAGCCGAGTTGTCAGCCCTGCGTGACGGCCGCCTTTACCCCCAGAACAAGTGTCTGGTACTCATTTCCGTTAGAGGATGAGTCGACCCCAGGGCCATAGTGCCGCCAGAGGGTTTGGGTCAGTTTAAAAATCCTGACCCAAACGGGACTTGAACCCTCGACCCTCTGGCTTGTAGCTCAGTGCCTTAACCACTACGCTACGGCGTGCCCCCTGAATGAAAAGGACTCTAAGCAAAATTTACCGAATTTTCCCGTCCTAGTACTACCTTGGTTTACTAGATGTCAGCATGAGACGGAACGCTGACCACGGACCACTCAAATGACATCTATACGAAAACAAGTGTAACTAAATTAGTATGGTTAAAATTCTTCCCTGTAGGGGGAGAGCGCCTAAATCTCTGTTAAGGAAAACGTGGGCTTACAAGAAGGTATTGCAAAAAGTAATAACCAATTTTACCTGATGACAGTTGCATCAGGTAAAAGAAATTAGAGAAACAAATAAGAATTGAGAAACATTGTCCTTGAGTGCAAGTTAATCTGGAACTGCTGCACTTCGTGATGAGTGAAACTGCATCAGCTCCTCTTGCAGAGAGCACCTCTGTAAGGTCATTCATGTTACTAAGTGCAACCTTTCACTCCCTTTCTTATGCTAATTCGCTAGTGAAACCGTAACAATATGCATTACTGGGCCACATTCCATTTCCACAAAATCATCAACACACATTCTACTCTATGGCCCTATATTCTTACATCAATGTCATCTTTATATAGAAAATGGTCGTGAGTCTGTTTGCCTATCGTTTATGGACTGAATGACCGATTTGAATAGGATTTCATCCATCATTTAGAGAATTTTTCTGGGACAAAAAAATGAAATTATTGTATTGTCAGGGGTCCTTTACAAGTATACAAAGTTTCAAGTCGATCCAATGAATCTGGCAGTGTAGTTTGGGTGGATACTTTCCAAGTCATTTGGAGCTCTAGGAAGGTTCTGAAGGGTACAATGGTAAACTTCACCTCCTCGTGGTGTACCCTGGTAATGCCAAGTAGTTTACCACAACGCAGATAAATATGACGACTGGACATGGGGAACATTGTAGTTCACATTTATGTTTTCAGGTAGCACTAACCTCAGGTGCATAGGGTCCCAGAAATTGACAATCGAGATATTAGGAGTTATTGCACAGGTGACATTTTTTAAAGCAGAGTTAATTGTCGCCCAATAATTATTTTCTCTGTCAAACATGTCATTATAAATTACTGTTTATACTTTCTCTTTTGTCTCTTTTATCCGTTAAATTTATAACAAATCAACACACACACTTTGTATACGTAAATGTATTGTAGGCTTACTCTTTGGTCAATTACTTTACTTTAATATCTAACTAACTAACTAACTAACTGGGACTATCAAACCCGTAAGTTCGTGACCGCGCGGACATAAGCTCTCCATACATCCCTGTCCTCAGCTAATGTTTTCAAATCATTCCCTGTATAATCTACTTTCCTCAAATCATAGTTAAAGTTATTCTCCCATCTCATTCTAGATCTACCAACTGGGCGTTTTCCCTCTGGCTTTCCTACAAGAAGCTTCTATACAAGTCTTTCATTCCCCATACGTGCAACATGTGCTGCCCATCGCAGTCTACGAGACTTAACTGTTCATATTATATCTGGCTTCCTATAAAGACCATGTAGTTCACTGTTATGCAGTAGTCTTCTCTCATTCACCTGTTTGTTCATCTCTCTTTGGTCCAAAAATTATCCTAAGTACTTTATTCTTCAAATACTCGTAATCTCTTTTCCTCCCTTAAAGTAAGAGTCCATGTTTCGCATTCATATAATGTAACTGGTAGAATAATTGTTTTATATATTTTCAATTTAATATTTTTTGAAAGGAGTTGGGACGTCAAGAGTCCCTGTAATGTATAATAGCACGCATTTTCAGAATTGAGCCTATGTTTAATTTCTTTGTGCATCTCATTCCTATTTGTAATTATTATTCCTAGGTATTTGAATTCAGCCACTTCCTCAAAATTTCCCTCATTTGTCATTAGCTGTCCATTTCCATTATATAATGTATTTCTACGTGTGGCCATATATTTAGTTTTATTGATATTTACTTCCAGTCCCAATTTCTTAGTGTTACTCAATAGTGTGTGCGTGTTGGCCTTTAGTATATCCTCGTTATGACCCAATAGTACTACATCATCAGCATAAACTAACAGCTTATTAATACCATTGAGTTGTAGAGACGTACTGTAGGCTACTCAAGAACAGACCATAAAAGGAATTGTGAGATTCTCAAAGAATTACAAACAGAATCAGTCATGGAATATGTACAAAAATACAGAAACAACTGGAAATCTCACGTAAGAAGAATCAGCAGAACAAGAATACCACGTCAGATCTTAAATTACCAGCCACCAGGCAAGAGATCATTGGGCAGACCCTTCAAACGTTGGATTGAGACCGTAACAGACCACTAGGTCTATCACATGAAAGGAAGAAGAAGAAGAAGAAGAAGAGTTGTAGGCCTCCTTCGATTATTATAATATACAATTCCTCGGTTTCCTGAACCTCACAATAGCTAACCAAATGTCCCATAACGCTAGATGGGCACTTGTACATGACTATTTAACTCATGTCGCAAATGGTAGTCAATAACCAATCACGTTTCAATGAATTCTGTTTTACACCAATGACAGTCGTGTTTCACCTCGCTCTTTATCGATTTCTCCTTATCAGCTCCTGCTTTTGTGATAAAGAAAGCCCCTCCTTTTTTTAATATTCTGAACAGGTTAGACCATTATTTTTCTCTAACAAATACATTGAATATAGCAAATGAATGAATAGATTCAGTGATTATACTGAGTTGTTTATTCAAAATATAAATGATTAACCTCTAATGTTGATTATAATACTTTGATGTGTTTCATTTTTTCTCCACTAAGGTGCATTCTTACAATATTGCGATCCTATTTGGCAATAAATATATGATCGAGTTGCAGTGAATATACATAACCTCACATTTCTAATTTGTTTTCAAACATCGCCGTTTACATTAACTATGTAAATATTTTAAAACACCGGTAACTATATTCAAATAATTATTTTTTAGTAAAGAGCTTAATTTTATTCGTTAAATAGTCCTAACAAATGCCACTCTTGATTTCCAAATTCTCAAGACAAATTCACTCCTCGCTTCGTGAGTCGTGAATTTATCGATAATTTGGAAATCAAGAGTGGCATTTGTTAGGACTATTTAACGAATAAAATTAAGCTGTTTACTCACAAATCATTATTTAACTATAATTCTTTTAAAAATATTTATATATTTAATGTAAACGGCGATGTTTGAAAACAAATAAGAAACGATAGGTACGCTTCATCTGCTTCTTTTGTTTATCACTGCAACCAGATCATACTATTTATTGCCAAAGGAACGCAATATTGTAAGAATGCTCTCTAGTGGAGAAAAAAATGAAACGCATCAAACTGTATATTAATTCATTTCTGATGTCGTATGATGTAAATATGACAATTATATTTTTCTGGATTGTTACCTGGGAAAAAATACATTTAAGAAAGTGCAAACAGTGGTTTCTTTTTTTGGTGGTATAATCAATTGCTACAAAGTTTTTATATTAACTCCCGCATGCGGCATGTGTTGACATTCATGCACTATATATACAATCTGGTAGCCGTATTTCTCACAGGCTCAGTCACTGCAAAATAATGTCAGACCTGTTCAGAATATTAAAAAGGGGGAGCTTTCTTTAATATGGTAATTATAACACTGATAAATATTTCGTGAAACACGACTCTGATTGGTTGTAAAACAGAAATCATTGAAACGTGATTGGTCATTGACTACCATTTGCGACATGAGTTAAATAGTCTAGATAAATTCGCTCCTCACTTTGTGAGTCGTGAATTTATCGATAACTTGGGAAATCACTCGTGGCGTTACTTACGATAAATGTCTTCCTTCATGAGGGCTGGAACCAGCAGTCATGAAGTAGCTGTGCACCAGGGCATGGTGCGTCAAAACACTCAGCCTCGGTGCACAACGCGTGAAATTCAACACTGCGCCTCAAATACGCACGTTCAACAAACAAAAAAAACTTACGACACACGAGTAACATTCTTAAACAATGCTGAGATTAGGCACGAGAGGCGAGTAAAGTTTGGAGCGAGAGAAATGTTTAGAGAAAGTAAAGATCTTAAAAAGGAAAAAGAAGGCGAATGAATTCCCCCTCCTTTGAGTTGTTGCAACAGAGTTCTGGATCGAGCAGCAGACAGCAGTGCCATAACAGAATCTCTAGTTTTCACACGTGTGTGCAAGTTTAACAACTTCAAAAGCGCTGTATTTACAACCATAACAATGGAGGAGAATCTTACAGGTACAGTATCAAATGTCATTCTTTTTAAATTACAAAGTAGAGCACAACAAATCCTAAACTAACAGCTTCATATCACTAAATACTGATGCTAATTTTATGTACGAATATCATCACCATCATCCATGCAAGTATTAGGCCGCGTGGCCTGTTACGGTCTCAAAGAGGAATTTTCCATCCAGTGTTTTTTTGGACGTGCCAGCGATCTTTTGCCTTGGGAGCAGTAACTAAGTATGGCTTTTGGAATTCTATGAGACAGCATTCGTTGAAGATGGGCTTTCCAGTTGTTCTGGTAGTTTTGTATATGGTGAAGAATGGGTTCTACATCCAACTCTCTTATAATTACCTCATTTATTTTATGGTTCCACTTTGTGTAGCCTGCTGTACGGCGCATAAATCACATCTCATTTGCTGTAATTCGGCTTTCATCTCTTCTTGGTATTGTCCATGCTTCACTACCATATATTAATACTGGTCTTGCGAGAACCTTATAAAGCCGTAATCTTGTGTTCTTCTGTACTAAAGATGGTTTCATTATACTGTTAATTATCCCCGTTGTTTTTGTAAAATTTGTGATTTTCTCTGATATATCAGCTTCATCTTGAAATGTTAAATTATAACCCAAATAATTAAATTCGTTTACTCGTTCTAAAATTGCATCATCCAAAACAATTTTTCTAAGTGTGTGTGTGTATATATATATATATATATATATATATATATATAATTTATATATATACATATACGAATATCAAAGTAGAACATATACCTTTATTTGGAGTTACATTTGACTGCCGCGTGAGAGATGGCCAGCTTTGGATTTACCCACTTGAACACTACATAATTTCAAGAAATATTAATACAATATTATATTAAATTTATTTACCTGCGAGTCGTAATTATCATTTGTTTATTTTACAACGTAAATCATATTTGCACTAGCACATTTCATAATACGTTTACATAATTACTAGCGCAGATATAGGTATCATGTAATACTTTCAATTACATCAAAAAATGCATAAGTCGCGTAAGTAAAAAGCCAACCATTTGACAGCTGATTACATAAAAATAATGTATCTACTATTATAACAATCAGTGACGCTTTAGTTCGTAGTTACTAAGCAACAAACCTACACGAGTACAGTACTTTGTTATCTAACAAAATACGCTATCAAAACATAAAATACAAGTTCAACAAAACTAAAATACACTTTAGTGTTGGTTATTATACAGTGTATATAAATAAATAAATAAATATATATATATATATATATATATATATATATATATCCGTCCATAGTAATTCTGCCCGAAGGCAGGTCCTTCACTGCAATCATAACAATTTCATGCTATGCTTGCAGCTTTACAAGGGAATTGTAGGTGTGGTAGCTTCCCGTTGCTTTCCACACCGGTGAAGGATGATGATGATGATGATGTTTTTACCACCAGCCGTGCATTGTTCGGGAATCTGTTTATCCCGATCTTTTTGGCATCAATGACAGACAAAAATGGTTATTGTGAGTTATCCGTACAAGATAAACATATGCTGTCGCGGGCTTTTTTGTAGAGTTTTTTGAGATGTTCAATTCTGTGCACATTAATTTTGTGTATTTGTTATGGTTTAGGCAGCGTAAGTCATTTAAGCGTCAAAATGGGACTTTATTTCACGTTTTTCACTACAAAGGGTGATTTCTTAGGGGTGAAGGGGTTGAGTATTACAACTCTCTTATAGCCTATGTTCATCCCGGGAATCTCCTGAACATTTTGCAGAAACCCCATCACAATCGGATCAACGGTATGGTCGCGCATAGAATACGAACGAACAAACAAACAAACCAACAAACAAACATTGATTTTTATATATAAGACCAGATGAGTTTTTAACCATCAGCAACTTCCGATGTTTATATTGTCTTTATAAACATTAGAATTGTACCCATCTTTGCAGATAAGTTAAGAACCGTCATAAAACGATTATATTAGAGTGAAAAAAAAAGATAAATTGATGAGGGTGAGTGAAAATAGTTTTTTCCAGCTAGATTTCATTTATGACAACTGTGCACCGGTCCCGTACTGGCCGAAACTCCATGAAAAGAATTTCTTCCCCCCATGGAGACTCGCACCAGCTTAAGACCTGTAGTTCTGCGCCAAGACTTCTTGCCTCAACCACTCTACTACGGCGCGGGACTCTTGGTACCAATGAAAAATAAAATGGTTATTGTGAGTTATCCGTATGCTGTCGCGGACTTTTTTGTAGAGGTTTTTGAGATATTCAATTCTGTGTGCATTAATTTTATGTATTTCTTATGGTTTAGGCAGCGTAAGCCATTTAAGCGTCCAAGGAGCTACTTTTTCACGTTTTCCACTACAAAAGACTATTTTTAAGGGTGTAGGAGTTCAGTGTCACAGCTATCTTATATCCTATGTTCATCCCGGGAATATTCTGAACATTTGCCAAAAAAAAAAAACATCAAAATCGGATCAACGGTATGGCCGCGCATAGAATACGAACAAACAAACAAACAAACATTGATAAGATATGGTAATTCTTATGTAGCGTTTACCAAAGATTCATGCAACAACGCTGGCTGGCTAGCGGTATTGCAAGTGAAAGTGCAACAATGCTTCACACTTAAGAAGTAAACAGATAATTGCATTTAGAATCTCACAACGCATTGAATGAGATTGGGTTCACACGTGCGATAGTACATGTTCCACATTACATTCTTATTGTCCTCCAGCTTTTGATTAGAAAAAACAAAAATAAATCTCGATTGCGAATTATTATAGGGTCCATCCATAGTAATTCTGTCCGACGGCAGGTCTTTCACTGCAATCATAGCATTTCCACGCTATGCTTTGCAGCTTTACTAGGGAATTGTAGGTGTGGTAGCTTCCCGTTGCTTTCCACACCGGTGAAGGATGATGATGATGATAAGGATGGTGATGATGGCCATATGATTTCGGGGACCGTTTGGGCCTTAAAGTTTTCCTGACATTTGTCTTACAGGTGAGGAAAAATCCCGATAAAAACCTCACCCAGAAAAACTGTCCCGACCGGGGATCGAACCCGGGCCCGCTGCGTGACAAGGCAGCACGCTACCTCGAGACCACAGCGGTGGACTATTATAGGGTAAGGTTGCCTAATTCCGTGACAGAGCTTTACATTCCTATTGAATTTTAACATTTTAGATAATTCAATTTCGATAAATTAAAGGATGCAGAAAAGAATCTTGGCGACAGAAATGGATGAATTACAGAAAAGTATGAGAATATCCAGGCTATAACATATTCGAAATACATATATCAAACAAGAAATGGATGCACAAGAAACTGTTATCGAAAGGATAACAAAGAGAGCTCTACAGTGGTATGGACATGTACAACGGATGTCGGAAGACCAGTAGCCTAAAAATGTGTTAGATTGGATGGTACCAGGCAGAAGGAAGAGGGGGAGAAGTAGAAGAACATTGTATGACTATTCCGATTCCAATTGAGGGTCTTTCCACTTTTCAGCGGTTGCCCTTTTACCAGCCGGCTGCTGGCCCTTCACATCCACATGTGTCAATCACAGAGGTAGATGATCAACAGTCAGTGTAGGGGTGACATGTGGTTAGCATGTCGAGTCCCCCAGACGTTATAGCTGGTTCCTCAACCTGGAGCCGCTACTTATTGTAGCTACCCAATTGCCTCACGATGCTGGGTGGGCACCGGTCCCATACTGGCCGAAATACCCATGAGAAAAATTTCTTCCCCCATGGAGACTCGAACCAGCGCAAGTCCCGTAGCTCTGCGCCAAGGCTTCCTACCTTAACCGCTCGGCTACGGCGCGGGACGGTATGACTATTGCAAAGATAAATACCAACTTTATAGTTTAACTGTCACAGGATTGATGATCGGGGCAAGAGGTACTATACCAGGATTCTTAGCCAAATTTTGGAATTCCTTAGATTTGGACAGGGTGAATCTTTCTAAAATTGCCATCGCTGCCATTAGAGGATCAATTTCAATTTAAGAAACCATATTTACAAAATTTCTACTTTATAGTATGTATACTTCAATTAGGCCTACAATTTGAATTTTTTAAATGTATTTACAAAATGTATTTCAATTCCAAAATTTGTCTGTATCGCTTTGTCCTTGAGGCAATCCTCTAATGAGGAAAGTTGTATATAATAAAAACTATTTAGTTATTTATAGGTTGGCAACCCCGAAAGTTAGGAAATTGAACTTTCAATCATGGTCGCCATTGCTGCAAGTACGACAGAACGCGCTGTCGTGCAGAAATGTGTTTATGAATACAATTTGTTACAACAAATTAGAGTGAGTTCGAAAATTGAAACCAACAACTTGTGTAGCTTTCATATGTGACTTTGACATAGTTCACATATTGACTTACGTAATGCACCAGACCAAGTCCCTTCACAATGTTGTAACCTTCATTAACCATGACTTTATATCACTAACTTTACATTGTAGGACTCATCCTCGAGCCAACTCTCATCTCATTTTCCTCCAATTAACGTCACTGATCTTATCTCCCACTACAAATCTCCCCTCCGGCTCCCAGTAATTCAATCTTCTTCTTCTGAAACATAATTTGTAGGATTTTCATCTGTTTATTTCCAAAATCGCTACTCGGAGGAAGACGCATTGGATGTGCACTCATTGTCTATCCATCTCTTGGCTGGTCTTCCTCTTGTTCTTCTCCCGTCCATTGGTCTATCTTCTGTAGCTCTTTTGTAAGTCGGTTTTCTTCCATTCTTTCTTTATGACCCTTCCGGGCTCGTGGACAAACTGTGGGGTCACCAGGAGATCAGCACCTGGATGTACTAAAGTCTCACACTGCGGGGCTTGTGGACTCAAGCCCTAGCCGGTCTCACAACGGCTGCAGGATGCGTCCCTGGAGGTAGAACAGGGGAACGGTCGGTGGATCTGCGACAGCAGTCCTCTCGGCTAGGCTCGAGGAGCCCGTGGACCAACTGTGCGGTCGTCAGGAATGAGCGACCTGACGTACTATATAGCTCAGCAATTTCCCTGAAGTTGCGACTCCAACACATTCTCCCTGAGGTGTTGGTTTTAAGCCGAGAACTTGAACGTGGACGCGAACAGATAGGGAGGACAAGATACTGGGACTTGGGAGTATGGTCTTTGACCGAGGTATCCCAAGGGGGGGGGGAAGCTTGGGCCCAAATGACCCTTCCAATTTTTTCACCTATCTATAATAAATTTGGTTATGTCTTGAATATAACATTTGTCTCTAATTTCTGTTGTGTTTTTATCAAATAATATTTTCGCCTGAATAGTTCTTAAGATTTTCATTTCACATGTGGCCTAGCCTGTCCCAAGCCAGGTTCAAAAAGGGCGAGGGGGAAGAGTAACACCTCGTAAAAAAAGCCTTGGTTCAGCTTGCCCAGCTGATAGTACCTTGTGAGGGCCCCTTGCCAGGGTTACGGTGAAGACCTCAACGGCAGATACAGCAGAGAAGGAGTCCTTCGGTACGGGTGTACCTGACGGAAGAGGCAACTCTACATCTACTGCCTTGTAGATTGACAAACGGACGTATGGGGTTCGTTAGTCCTGCAAGACAACCCATCTAGGAGAGACAACTCCAGGCTGAGCTCTGGAGCTGGGTGAAGGCAATCGGCCTAGGGAGGAAACCCCGAATAATAAACCAGCCATGAAAACGGGCAGCAACCCACTTCAAGGTGTATCTTATACATTGCTCGCAGTCCCAAGGATCAAGCCTCGGATGAAACGCTAGGAAAAGGTCTACGACTTGGAAAATTATACATTTTATAAATGTTTGTTTGTTTGTACTTTATGCGCCACCATTCCGTTGCGAATTCTCAATCGAGTCTACGACAGGGAAACAACAGCTGGAAGCGCTCGCCAATGAAAATGCCCTCCGCAGTTGAGGGAGAAACGTCTGGAAGAAACGGCCACATAGCCCGGAATCTTTTATTACCATGATTATCGGCCGTGAAAGCCTGCATTCCACAAATCTTAGAAGAATTATACATGGTACCTTTAGAAAACAAAATTTCTGATTATAAGTCAAGATGGATGCAACATGTTCATCGAATGGAAGATCACAGAATACCCAAACAAATGTTAAGATATCAACCTGCAGGAAGAAGAAGACCAGGATGTCCACTCAAAAGACTTTTGGATGGTGTTTCTCTTGAGGCCGAAACAGGTCAACAAATGGCCTAAATTCGTGAATGTACTATGATGATGATGATGATGATGATGATGATGATGGAAGTAGAAAAGCGTGTGTTAAAGACAATTGAAGAAAGACGATTAGGACGGTAGAAACATCTAAAGAGGATGGCATCTGATCGAATCCCTAAGATCTCTGAACGGAGAATAGATGGGGAAAGAAGAAAACCTGAAGACGGTTGGACTGATGGAATGAGAGGAAGTGTGAGGATCTAGGACTTACATGTGACGATGTTCAGGACCTCAACAAATGGAGAAGGTCTATTTCTTGAGGGTGACAGTTAAATTAAAAAAAAAACTTTTATTTCATTAAATTTCAAGATTATATTGCATAACCTCAAAGGTGTTTTACAATGAATTTTAGAAATGCTAACTTAGAAATTAAACATAGGCTCAATTCTGGAAATGCGTGCTATTATGCATTGCAGAGACTCTTGATGTCCCAACTCCTTTCAAAAAACGTTAAACTGAAAATATATAAAACTGTTATTCTACCAGTTATATTATATGGGTGCGAAACATGGACTCTTACTTTAAGGGAGGAAAGCAGATTACAGGTATTTGAGAATAAAGTACTTAGGAAAATTTTTGGGCCAAAGAGAGATGAACAGACAGGTGAATGGAGAAGACTACATAATAATGAACTACATGGCCTTTATGGGAAGCCGGATATAATAAGAACAGTTAAGTCTCGTAGACTGCGATGGGCAGGACATTTGCACGTATGGGGAATGAAAGACTTGCATGGAAGCTTCTTGTAGGAAAGCCAGAGGGAAAACGCCCAGTTGGTAGACCAAGAATGAGGTGGGAGAATAACACTAACTATGATTTGAGGGAAGTAGATTACACAGGAAATGATTGGAAAGCATTAGCTCAGGATAGGGATGTATGGAGAGCTTATGTCCGCGCGGCCATGAACCTACGGGTTCGATAGTGCCAGTGAGTAAGTAAGTAACTTCTATTTTGTCTACCGCCCTGGTCTAGAGGTAACTCGTTGGCTCAGAAACAGCGGGTATGGGTTCGTTCCCCAGTCGGGACAAGATTCTCGTGTGATGTTACTTACGGGGTTTTTCCTTGCCTACAAGACAATGTCAGGAAACCCCAGACTCAAATAGTTACCTTACACTATCACAATCATCCATAGGTCTATCATTTCCGCCTTGTTTAGTATAAATGACATCAATGTTCATGTTATCTCGTAGGTGGTACTGAGGTTATGAATTACCCGGGAAAACCTCCAATATTTGTGTAGCGAAAATAAATGTGTGTGATCCTGATTTAAAATGCTTGTCCCTATAATCTCTAGGTGGCGCAGGAACGTAAAAATCTCTACATCCAAAATACATTAAATTATGACAGAAAAATACAAGAGATAGAGACAACTTTTATTTGTTCTCTGATGCTAGAGGGGAGAAAAACCTTGAACCAAAACCACCCGGACCTCCTGATAAAGGATTGTATCAATTAGTTAGCTGGTCGTATATGAGGGGAGGGGGACGTCAAATTCTACCACCTCATTCCTGGTCTATCAACTGGCCTTGAATTTGTTATACTTGCTGGGAGCCAAAAATGTTGTAACACCACTGCACAAGAGATATTAATTACACTTTCAAATGATGTTCTCATGTTAAATTATTTTATGATTTTATCTAATGTAAATACATCCATAGTAATTCTGCCCGAAGGCAGGTCCTTCACTGCAATCATAGCATTTTCATGCTATGCTTGCAGATTTACTAGGGAATTGTATGTGTGGTAGCTTCCCGTTGCTTTCCACACCGGTGAAGGATGATGATGATAATGATAATGATAAGGCTGATGATGATGATGATGGCCATATGATTTCGGGGACCGTTTGGGCCTTAAAGTTTTTTCTGACATTTGTTCTTACAGGTGAGGAAAAACCCCGATTAAAAACTTCACCCAGAAAAACAGCCCCGACCTGGGATCGAACCCGGGCCCGCTGCGCGACAAGGCAGCACGCTACCTCGAGACCCACAGCGGTGGATTATATATATATATAATGTTTGTAAACTGTCCTCCGAATTTCAAACTAACTTTTTCATAGCTGCATTACTACTCCTGGCGCGACAGGCCTAGAAGGCCCTTAGCCTACCATCCGGCTGCTGGCCTCGCATCCAAATGTGTCAATCACAGAGGTAGATGATCATCAGTCAGTGTAGGGGTGACATGTGGTTAGCATGTCGAGTCCCCCAGCTGTTATAGCTGGTTTTCTCAACCTGGAGCCGCTACTTATTGTAGCTACTCAAATGCCTCACGATGCTGGGTGGGCACCGGTCCCATACTGGCCGAAATACCATGAGAAAATTTCTTCCCCCATGGAGACTCGAACCAGCGCAAGTCCCGTAGCTCTGCGCCAAGGCTTCCTGCCTTAACCACTCGGCTACGGCGCGGGACTTTCATAGCTGGATAGCACCTCAATTACCCCTCAATATCTGTATATTTTTCTCACAACAAAAATAAAGAATCCAAATAACAAACACAAACGAGAGAAAAAATGCTTGCGTCCGATTAATTTTCAATATCCGCCGTTATCACCATATTTCCGAACACTTCAATAACCTCTCGTGGCTCCGTCTTACTGACAGACGTAAATTGCACTCTCTTTCACTACTTTTCAAGCTTCTGAATTCCTACATTCCTACGTACCTGACGTCCAGATTTGAGAAGTTATCCTCTTACCACAATATTGACACTAGGTCACAAGATAACAGTCTGCTAACAATCCCTCTTCATAGCACTTCCTCTTATTCTACTTCCTTCACAGTAGCCTCTGCCCGCTCCTTCCTCAAGATATCAGGGGTTACGCACACTTGGTACTTTTAAGTCACGCTTATACAGTTACCTGTTTAATATTTTTTTTTCCCTCGTTCTGTTATATATCTTGTACATATTATATATTTAATTCGTTAAATTTAGAGTAAATCAAAATACATTATAAATATTAATTTTATTGTATTTATAACATGGAAATCGTTTAGATGTAAAACTTTTTTTTTATTTTTTAAAACCTGGTTGAGTGGCAGACAAGGCCTTAAGGTCTTCACTCTGTCAGGTAAAATAAAGCTATTATTATTATTATTATTATTATTATTATTATTATTATTATTATTATTATTATTAACACCTTAATATATAAACATTTCGTGTCACGTTGTTTGTCCGCGATGGAATCCTAAACTACTGAACCGATTTTAATAACATTTTGCACACTGTGTGCAGTTTGATCCAACTTGAGACTTAGGGTAGTTTATAACTAAATTTATTTTTTATGGCAAATTATTTGTTTATTATTTAACAAAGAGTTATAATTATCTTGAGTTCCATACGATTCTAACACATGGCGGTGTAAGGTAATTTGGTAAGGTAATTGGTTTATTATTTAACAAAGAAAGATCCAGATGGCTGTGCTTTTTTTGCAACCGCGAATTTCAATTGAATTACAAATATTGATTATTTCATAATTTAAGTGTGTTCAGTGTTTATTTTATTTTCAATAATATTGATTTCGTGTGTAAGTATTAGTTTTAAGTAATCTGGCTGAAAGACAGCAACTTAATTTAAATTTTTAACGTATACCTTAGCCACAGCAACGCGTGGCCGGGACTTCTAGTTATCATTATAACCGGTCGATCGCGTTCTCATGTGTTACATAACAATCAGCTGGGTCAATATAATTTGTAGCAAATAACCCGATTTCGTTCATTCACAAAAAGGTTTGCTTCGCTTTAATAACCATTCTATTGTAAGTAAAGTTTCACAGGTGTTAATGAGTCATTCCAGCTGCTCAATTAGTAAGATTTCTCCCAGAGATGTGCTCCGATGAAGAGCATCAGGAAGTGAACACAAGAAAGTTGTTATACTGGAATGTATCATATAGGAAATTACTGGAATGTCGTTTAGGAAATTTTCAAATTTGCTGAATTTTCGATGTTTTTATTATTAATTTCATACATCTCAATGATGGATAAATCATATTTAAAGAGAAAAATTATACGCTCAGACCGGGACTTTGAACCCGGGACCCTTGGTTTTCTAGTCCAAGTGCTCTACCATTTGAGCTACCTGAGCAAGTACCGATCTAAACGCAAATCTTTCTCTATATACGTTGAAATTCCCGCCCCAAATGCGAAATTAATAATAAAAACATCGAAAATAGCCGTACTGGCATTTATAATGTAATGTATAATTCCCAAATATGTCTTTCTTAATATAGGAGCCGCCATTTGCAAAGATAGAAGCAAAGGCTTCAAAGCATTTGGGGCGGGAATTTCAACGTATATAGAGAAAGATTTGCGTTTAGATCGGTACTTGCTCAGGTAGCTCAAATGGTAGAGCACTTGGACTAGAAAACCAAGGGTCCCGGGTTCAAGTCCCGGTCTGAGCGTATAATTTTTCTCTTTAAATATGATTTTTCTCTTTAAATATTGCTGAATTTTGTCAGTTCCTGCAAACAAATTATTTCTTCCGTAAAAATAAAAATTGGATCCATAAATTTCTACAAAGAAAATTGCTAAAAACATAGAATATATTTTCTATACAATATTATCTCTCTATCTGGGATGAAAAGGATATCCCTGAAAAAAAATACTAGTTTTAATAAAAGTTTGGGAATTATTAATCAAGTTATGAAACCATCCCTTGTACAAAAAAAACACCAGATTACGTTTATATAACACTTTGGCTAGACCAGTGTTGACCTATGGTTGTGAAGCATGGACACTAAAAAGACAACATGAAAGCAGAATAACGGCTTGTGAAATGAGATTCATGCGCAGAACAGCGGGTTACACCAGATGGGATCGGAAAAGGAACACCGATATCTTAAAAGAATTGAAGACTATTCAAATTTTGGAATATATTAAACAGTACCAACTAAATTGGAAACACCATCTTGAAAGAATGAGTTGAAATCGGATCCCCAAAGCTGTTTATAATTATATACCAAGAGGACGAAGATCTCTGGGCCGTCCTATGAAACGCTGGAGGGAAAAATTTCTATAGGATCGTAACAGGCCTTGGCCTAATACTTGGAAGGAAGAAGAAGACAATTTAGAAACGAAATAAAGTTAGTTTTTATTTTATTGGATTAATAAACCGAAATGTATGTCTCATGATTAATGGAATCATTTATTATTGAAACGGCACAAGTCCACATTTTGGCTAAAATGAGATATGTATCGCATTGTCATTTGTAAACCCAGGCACGTGTAGTGTTGAAACGACTCATGTCCCGCTATACTCTGTGGCGATTTATGATACAGCCATTTTATCTTTTATTTTTTAAAGGCCTCATATCAAGGAAAAATACTTTTTTTTACGTCTGGTGTAAAATGTGAGAAATGTAACACGTGCCCTTTTAATAATAAATTATTATATTTGTCTATTAGACTGGGCTGGTCATGTAGATCGAACGGGTGACAGTGATAATGCTTTCAATTTATATGGACAAATCCTTGGAGAGAGAAAAAAAACTAGGAGAGCCTAGGTCCACCAACAGAGGGAAGAAGAAGAGTTACTTCCGATCGACATAACATTAGTCGCCAAAATAGTACTGAAGATAAGACCGTTATGGTCTCGAAATCGCAATCTACTTAGAAGATTTGTATGAGGAGAGGTAAGAAAGATTTGATTTTACCACACACCAGTGCTTGCTACGTACCTTCCTTGCGTTAGGGCAACTTCTAGAGAAAGAGCTCAATTTTATAACAGAGGCAAATTTTAATAAACTTGCGAAATCGTGCATTTTCCACAAAAACCGCTCACAAAATCAGCTAACTTAGCTGCAAGAAGCACAGCATGTCTATCACGACTGGAATAGTATCATTGTAGCACAATAAATGCTCCGAAAGGTGATTTTTCCCTTTATCTGCGCTGTTACAAGCGCTTCCCCGTGGGAGCCTGCAAATGGAAAGTCCGTTAACCAAACAATTAACGATCTCGTAAAATAGTAAAGTCCCGCGCCGTAGCCGAGCGGTTAAGGTAGGAAGCCTTGGCGCAGAGCTACGGGACTTGCGCTGGTTCGAGTCTCCATGGGGGAAGACATTTTCCCATGGTATTTCGGCCAGTATGGGACCGGTGCCCACCCAGCATCGTGAGGCAATTGGGTAGCTACAATAAGTAGCGGCTCCAGGTTGAGGAACCAGCTATAACGGCTGGGGGACTCGACATGCTAACCACATGTCACCCCTACACTGGCTGTTGATCATCTACCTCTGTGATTGACACATGTGGATGTGAAGGGCCAGCAGCCGGCTGGTAAAAGGGAAACCGCTGAAAAGTGGAAAGTCCCTCAATCGAATCGGTAAAATAGTAAAATAAAAAATATTCCTATTTTTTCCATCATGGGCGATAATATAGTTATGTTAACGATGCAAAACATTTTTCATTTGCAAAACTCTGCTCTTTACTAAATTTACTAAATACATCTCAACTCAAAATTAACTTTCCTGAAAAAAAAATGAAAATCTTGATATTCTTCTTTCCTTCCTGTAAGTAAAGTGATCCCACTACAGGCCTCAGGAGGCCTTTGGGGTAGTAGGAGGTTAAGGCTCCCACTTTTTCTGGACAATCGGCACTTTATGTCAGGCGGGTTATCAATCCTGCGTGACGGCCGCATTTACCCCCAGAACAAGCGTCTGGTACTCATTTCCGTTAGAGGCTGAGTCGACCTCAGGGCCATAGTGCCGCCAGAAGGTTTGGGTCAGTTTAAAAATCCTGACCCCAACGGGACTTGAACTCTCGACCCTCAGGCTTGTAGCTCAGTGCATTAACCACTAAGCTACGGCGTGCCCCCCCCTTCCCTTCCTGTAGTCTTCAATTTGCACACAATTTCACTGAACACTAGCTAATACCCGGCGTGTGCTGCTACGCCTAAATAAATGATTATGTGTTTTTGCATTTAGTTGAACAAGTTAAAGGAAAAATAAATATAAATTTATATCGTTATTATTTTTTCATACCCCGTGCTGATTACCCGGCGTTGCCCGGGGATCTACGCATTCCGATGTACTTGGCATAAATGAGCTGAAAGAACAAAATTCGTTATTGTGAGTTATCCATAAAACAATACCCGCCGTGCGCTGTTATACTTGCCCGAGAATCTACTTATCCCGATCTTCTTGGCATCAATGAAAGACAAAAATGGTTATTGTGAGTTATCCGTAAAAGATAAACATATGCTGTCGCGGACTTTTCTGTAGAGTTTTTTGAGATATTCAATTCTGTGTACAATAATTTTGTATATTTGTTATGGTTTGCGCAGCGTAGCCTTTTAAGCTTACAAAAAGCGACGTTTTTTCACTACAGAAGGTGATTTTTATGGGTGAAAGGCTTGAGCATTAAAACTCTCCTATAACCTTCCCGGGAAAATCATAACATTTTGCAAAAAGCCCCATGACAATCGGATGAATGATATGGCAGCACATGCTTGCCCGGGAATCCACTTATCCCGATCTCCTCGGCATCGATGAAAGACAAAAATGGTTATTGTGTGTTATCTGTATAAGATAAACATATGCTGTCGCGGACTTTTTGTAGAATTTTTTGAGATATTCAATTGTGTGTACATTAAATTTGTGTTTTTGTTATGGTTCAGGCAGCGTAAGCCATTTAAGAGTAAAACGGACTTTTCACGTTTTTCACTACAAAGGGTATTTTTAAGGGTGTAGGAGTTGAGTATCTCAACTCTCTTATAGCCTATGTTCATCTCTGGAATCTCTTGAACGTTTTGCAAAAAACTCCATCACAATGGGATCAACGGTATGGCCGCGCATAAAGTACAAACAAACAAACACTCATTTTTGTAGGCCTATATTAGATAATAATAAAGTCATAATCAGAATTAGTTTTCACGCGCAAGCATGACAGACTCATTAAAATGTCCAAATTAAAGACTAATGGAAGTAGACCTATTGCATTTTGTACAATATCTAATGGTAAATTTAAATTATTTCCAGGGAATTAATAAAACAGGAAATGTAAACAGACAGTTATTAGTTATCTCACTTTCCCAACGACGTAATATAACTTTTCTGCTACAAGAACTGTAGATACAATGAAATTTTATATCACATCGTAACAAGTTCATTCTCAATGCAGATTATGTAAATCTTTAACGTCATTTGAAACAAATTACAGTTCTTAACAAATGTTCATAAATATTTGGACAGTTTCAGAACATGTTATGACGTTCAACTTTCACAAGAGTTACTAAATGGTTTATCAAATTATCAATACAGAAGCATCCAGTTACAAAACCTCATTGTTTACAAATATATTACATGACTGGGGAAAAGGCTTTAGAAATTAAGTGAAATTGATAATGCAGAACTTTGTTTATTTTTCAGACATGACGTGAGCTAGTGACGCAGTGACGCCGCAGGATGCCGCCTGTAGCAACGGCTCTCGGAACATTGGCTACGAGCAGCGGGTTCATATGGGGATTCATCCCTATGTTTGCCATCGGCCTGGCCTACATGCGGTACAATACCGTAGATCCAGAGTCCAGGCCAATCGATGTTCGCGATGTCTTCGCCGAGTATGATTTCATCGTAATTGGAGCTGGATCAGCAGGAGCTGTTGTAGCTAATAGACTCTCAGAGGTCCCCAAATGGACGGTTCTGCTGCTGGAAGCTGGTGGGGACGAGACGGAGATTTCCGACATCCCATCCCTGGCTGGATATCTTCAGCTCTCCGACATGGACTGGAAGTATCAGACAGCACCACCCACCGAATCCATGTACTGCCGTGCGATGCTGGGTGACAGATGTAACTGGCCAAGAGGTAAAGTGTTGGGTGGATCAAGTGTGCTTAATGCTATGATATACGTCAGAGGTAACAAACACGACTACGATCACTGGGCCAAGCTGGGGAACAAAGGGTGGAGTTACGATGAAGTGCTGCCGTACTTCATGAAGTCAGAGGACAACAGAAATCCGTATCTTGCAAAGACACCTTATCACTCCACTGGAGGGTATCTCACAGTGCAGGAATCTCCTTGGAGAACTCCACTCGCCCTTGCCTTCGTGGAGGGTGGTACACAGTTAGGATACGAAAACAGAGACTGCAATGGCGAGAATCAGACTGGCTTCATGATTGCTCAAGGAACGATACGCCGTGGATCACGCTGTAGTACTGCGAAAGCATTCCTCAGGCCAATACGTCTGAGAAAGAATTTACACATAGCAATGCGTGCACAGGTCACTAAAGTTATCGTAGAACCCACGGGTATTAACGGGGCTCCTAGAGCGAGAGCAGTTCATTTCATGAGGAATGGAAAGCCACATGTTGTAAGGGCTCGAAGGGAGATCATCTTATCTGCTGGTGCCATAGGATCTCCTCAGTTGCTCATGCTCTCTGGCATCGGACCCAGAGAACATCTAGAGCAATTCAATATACCAGTAATAAAAGACTTAAAAGTTGGACATAATTTGCAGGATCATGTTGGCCTTGGTGGCCTCACGTTCGTCATCAACGATCCAATATCTTTCAAAAAGTCTCGCTACCAGACGCTGCCTGTCGCTCTTGAGTACATTCTGAACGAAAGAGGTCCTCTCACCACCCTGGGTGTCGAAGGAGTTGCGTTCGTCAACACAAAATATGCCAACACGTCCATAGATTGGCCAGACATACAATTCCATTTCGCTCCCAGCTCCATCAACTCTGATGGTGGCGAACAAATCAGGAGAGTGGTTGGTCTTCGTGATAGAGTCTACAACACTATGTACAAGCCGCTAGTAAAGGGTGAGACATGGATGATATTGCCTCTACTTCTGAGACCAAAGAGTACGGGCTGGATTCGCCTCAAAAGCGCTAACTACCTCCATTATCCAGAAATTATTCCAAACTATTTTGCTTATCCAGAAGATGTAGCAACTTTAGTTGAAGGGATAAAGATCGCCGTCAATTTGTCTTCAACCCCTGCTTTCCAGAAATATGGTTCCAGACTCCACAATATACCAATGCCCGGTTGTGGACATCTGACTTTCAAATCTGATGAATATTGGGAGTGCGCCCTTAGACACTTTACCTTCACAATTTATCATCCTTCAGGTACTTGTAAAATGGGACCCGACTCTGATCCGGATGCTGTGTTAGATCCTAGACTCAGAGTTAGAGGAGTAGAAAGGCTGAGGGTTATAGATGCCTCCGTTATGCCAACAATAATAAGTGGAAATCCAAATGCTCCGGTGATAATGATTGGTGAGAAGGGAGCTGATATCATTAAAGAAGACTGGAACGTCAAATGATATGTGGCTTCAAGATATACCGGTACATCTTGCAACAACTCTATTTGGTGCAATCATTCACAAAACTCTCGTTCATGCCAAAGAACTGTTGTTTCAACTGTTATGCTTCAATAATTGAAGAGTGAACTACAATTATATATATATATATATATATATATATATATATATATATATATATGTTATATTGCAGATTTTCGCGGATATAAGTATGAATTAGAAAGTTTTCTTGGGTTTTCCGCGTCTTGGATTCAAGTTCAAAGATTACCATCTACATGGAAAACTGCTCTCGCTGCTCACCATGGCATCCCTAGAACAGCGAAGAAGATATGAAGAAAACCACGGTTGGGCAACATCGAGCGTGGTCGACGCTTGGATGGGTGTACGGTTTCCGAAACGGACCACACTGAAAACTGAAGGTGGTTAACCAATAAGAACTGAACTTTGTATGGGTGTACGGCTTCGGAAACGGACCGCACTGAAAACTGAAAATGTTTAACTACATAACAACAACCTTGGATGGGTGTACGGCTTCGGAAACGGACCACACTGAAAACTGAAGGTGTTTAACTACATAAGAACTGAACCTTGGATGGGTGTACGTCTTCGGAAACGGACCACAGCGAAAACTCTATTTGTTTAATTATATAAGACCTAAACTTGTGACTCGAACTTATCATTCCTTGATAATGACATGTGGGATCATGCCGAAACGTCTGAGTCAGTGCCCAGGGACCGAACTTGAATCCAAGACGCGGAAAACCCAAGAAAACTTCCTTATTCATATATATATATATATATATATATATATATATATATATATATATAAACGAAAAGTTGGACAAGTTGTGCATAGAGTTTACTAGTTCACTTTGCTTTTGCAGTCGTTATGAATCTGTCCAGGTCTCAATTAATGATTTGGGTCTTTTTTACATGCTGTGACGTGATAACGATCGCAAGACAGTTCACAAAACTCGGACACGCATGCTGCGCCTGGGTCGAGGTAGGCCTTCATTTTACACACTTTGTGATGGTATCCATGTCTGCTAGGGAATTTACAAAATGGCGAAGGTCTCATAAGGCCTTACCTCACAAAGAACGACCTTACGAACGTAGAGAAAATTAAGTCAGTCTATCTAAAGAGAATACTAGGTATATCCAAACTTACACGCTCCCGACAGACATATGAACTCTCAGGAGAGACCTTCTTCATAGAACAATTGCGAATGCTGATACTACAATTTTATAACTATCCATTATATTCAGTCATATACTGCTGAAAAAAAAACGTGCAAACTTACTGCTAAGTCAAGAATGAATATGTTTATTATTAAAAATGTTATTTTCCAGATATTCCCAGAAACGGCTAAAAAAATGGAATCCGTCTTTTTAACTTATGTCAAAGAAAATAACATATAACACAATTATGGTGATTAAACAATCCAGTATTTCCTTCTAGAGTGCCAAAATATTCATTTAGATAAATTAAATGTAAGCAGTGAACTAGACACTATAAAACTGTAAATAAATGAATAAGTTAAGTGAACTGTATCAGCACGTACCAGTGACTGTGATTATCATCAGACAATATAACGTGTGATTATGTGTTTTGTTAAGTAATGATTATACAAAAATGCCATAATGTCCTGTATATATTAACACTGATCAATAGAATGTGCACAAACTAAATAAGATTGGAAACTTTCACAATTTCAAACAGAAATTAAATTTGTAGCTAGAAACTGAACGTTTTAAGTTGTTGAGTGATGTCCATGCTATGTTATATTTATTTTGTATCTGTCACATTTATTACTAATAAAATTCATTGTTAAACCCGTTGAGGTGGAGAGTCATAAAATAAAATAAGTCAAAATATACCTTATTAGGTAAAATCCGTCGTCCTCAACTTATGAAATATGTTATCTTTATGTCTGTAGGCCTTTCAGAACATCTGTTCCACCTTCAGCATGATGGTTGATGCTGCTGCACTTAATGTGGTGTCGTGACTTTAGGACCAGCAGCATCAACCATCATACTGGAAGTTGTAGCGAGGAGGAAACTGCTGAAGGTGGAACGGATGTTCTGAAAGGCCTACAGGCATAAACATTACATATTTTATAAGTTGAGGATGACGTATTTTACCTAAGAAGGTATATTTTAACTTATTTTATTTTATGTCACAATTAAATAACTCATATTCTTTATCATTTCTCGAAGTAAAATATTAAAACACATATCTGGCAGGTGGCGTCCACTTAACTAAATTATATAAAAAATAAAAAATATAGGCCTTTCGGAAACCGGCTTCCATCTTCAGCAGAAAGATATGCGGTACTACCCTTATTTTCTGACAAAACAACAGTCAGTGGTTATCCACGACGCTAGAAGGCCGCTGATGTCAAAAGCGTCGCAAAACAACAACAAATAGTAGCGCATATGCTTCTACTGAAGATTGGAAGCCGGTTACCGAAAGGCCTACAGTTCTTAAAAGTTAGACAAAATTACCTAATTGACGACAACGGCACCTCTCAGGTATCCATTTTAATATTTTGCTTTGTAACTATCTATCTCAACAGAATTTTAAAATGGATTGCATTAGTATTTTGTCACTTCTACTCTAATTATCATACAAGTATAAGATTAAATATATTAAGTTCTGTTCCTATATCTTCGTTTTTCTTTTTATCGGTCCTTTGGTATCCTGCTATTGCTCTCAACATCTTCATTTCAGCAGCCTCTATTTGTTTACTATCTGCCTTTGTTAATGTCCAGGTTTCACATCCATAGATAAGAGATGGAACTGCCAATACTTTGTAAAACTTCAAAATAGTTTCTTTTCTAGTCTTATTCAATAAAGTGCGTTTAATTGTGCTACATAGATAATTGAATCGTTGTATTTTAGTGTTTTATCTAAATTCCTGTCATTGCCTAAATGACATCCCAAATAATTAAAATTCTGAACTTGGTCTATAATTACGTTGTCATTATTTTTGTTCTTATCGCACATTTTCCTTTCAGAGCTAATATTTTTGTTTTAGATGTAGATATTCTTAAATTGTATTTTAGAGAGATATTATTTAAAGTATAAAGGAATTGTTGTAAAGCATTTTCTGATGCTGTCATTATTACTTGATCGTCTGCAAAAAGCAGAGTTGTCAAGATAAAAATTTAAAACGCTTTGGGCACAGGAAGATGTTTTATTACCTTCCAAATCTGTTTATAATTTTAAATAAACATCTTGGAAGTATTGGCTTAATGACGTCAGAATAACGTTTAACACAGACTTCTCAGTTGGGAGCGAGAACTCTTCAATACAAGAACATGACGTTACAAGATATAAAACGCCTTGAAACATGTTATTATTGCACAATTATCTAATTACAGAGCTCCCAGCCCACGATGTTAAAATGTCATTATAACAAACATATACTCTTTTTAAAAATGTAATCTCATACTTGAGACAGGTTATTTTAATTAATTTAATATATACATTGGGCAATAGCGAGGAGATACTAAAGGCCAACACGCACACACTATTTAGTAACACTAAGAAATTGCTACTGGAAATAAATTTTAATAAAACTAAATATATCGTCACACATATAAATACATTATATAATGGAAATGGACAGCTAATGACAAATGAGGGAAATTTTGAGGGAGTGGCTGAATTTAAATACCTAGGAACAATAATCACAAATAGGAATGAGATGCACAAAGAAATTAAACATAGGCTCAACTCTGGAAATGCGTGCTATTATGCATTGCAGAGACTCTTGATGTCCCAACTCCTTTCAAAAAACGTTAAACTCAAAATATATAAAACCATTATTCTACCAATTATATTATATGGATGTGAAACATGGACTCTTACTTTAAGGGAGGAAAGGAGATTACAAGTATTTGAGAATAAGATTCTTACGAAAATTGTTGGAACAAAGAGAGATGAACAGACAGGTGAATGGAGAAGACTACATAATAATGAACTACATGGTCTTTATAGGAAGCCAGATATAATAAGAACAGTTAAGTCTCGTAGACTGCGATGGGCAGGACATGTTGCGCGTATGGGGAATGAAAGACTTGCATGGAAGTTTCTTGTAGGAAAGCCAGAGGGAAAACTCCCAGAAGGTAGACCAAGAATGAGGTGGGAGAATAACATTAACTATGATTTTAGGGAAGTAGAATATACAGGGAATTATTGGAAAACTTTAGCTCACGATAGGGATGTATTCAGAGCCTCAAGTACAAATATCGCACGTGGTAAATTTCTCAGAGGTCATTGTGCATTGTAGCTAAGAAATCTTTAACAACTAAGAAAAAATCCATCCTCTCACGTTCATGGTAGTGAATGTGAAATTATCAAGTCACAAACCGCGAGAGTTGAGGATTAATTACTTTTTTATTAAGCTGTCAACAAACAAACCGCTGCTTCAACTTAAAACACTTAATTTGTTCTAAACGTCAGTAACGGTATCTTAAGAATGTTTCTCGTATGTTAACTTTGTATTCCCAGCACTACTTTATCTCTCGCACTAACCAACATTAGTGAAATATGGTGTGAAATGGACTGTGTAATTTATTGAGGTCTTGTTTTTATCAGACTAAACTCTCGCTTAAATGTGAAACTTAATTGTACAAAGCCGCTCTTACTGGTACTAGGTTCTTGCAATCAAATGATATCAACTAAACAAATGGATATCATTAACTTTAAATTCATATCAAGAGGTAGGAAAATGTTAAATTATAGTATCATGCAGTGTAATATTCATAATTACTGCCACGAATGATTTCCAATTTATCTAGAGGATTTGGAAATCAAGAGAGGCATTTGTTAGGACTATTTAACGAATACAATCAAGCTGTTTACTCACAATTCATTTTTTGAAAATAATTATTTTAAAATATTTATATATTTACTGTAAACGGCGATGTTTGAAAAAAAAATCAGAAATGTGAGGTTATGTACATTCACTGCAACTTGATCATATTATTTATTGACAAATAGGATCGCAATACTGTAAGAATGCGCCCTAGTGGAGAAATAATGAAACACATCAAACTGTATATTATAATCAACATTATAGGTTATTAATTTTTTTTAGTAAACAATTCAGTAAAACCAAGGAATCTGTTCATTATTTGCTATATTCAATTTATCTCTTGGAGAAAAATAATGCTCTGAGCTGTTCAGAATATTAAATAGGAGGAGTTTTCTTTATCACAAAAGCAGGAGCTGATAAAGAAAAATCGATAAAGAGCGAGGTGAAACACGATTGTCCCTGGACAGCTCTATCCTCTAGACCAGCTGTTCCCAACCTTTCTCTACACACGAACCCCTTTCACTGAGTTTGAATATACATACAGTAGACACGCATAACATTTAAATCCAAGCAAAATGTTTAATAACCTTAAATTAACTTAACCCTTAACGGTTAAAACCTAAAGTTACTCTAGTTACGGCTTAACAACGTGTAGACCTAGTTGTAGCGACATCAAATGCATTCCTAACGTTGTTACATAACTGTAAATCAGGCGTTCCTTGTTAATATTAATTTATTGTGGAAATAATGTGATAAATTCCTAATGTTACACATATGTGACAAGGGGCATTATAGGGTTAATTTAATTTAATAATAATAATAATAATAATAATAATAATTAATATTATTATGACGTCACATAAATGTAGGAAATAATAATAGACCTAACCTCGAAACTCGCCATTATGGAAAAGTTTTGGCGAACCCCTTGAAATATTTTATGAACCCTCTGGGAGATCGCGAACCACAGGTTGGGAAACGTTGCTCTAGACTGATAATATGATAGGGATATCCAGAAATGGTGCTGCAGATGAAGTGTACCGCCTTCCAAGGATTTGGCAACGTATAGTTGACCTGACAAGAGACTATAAGTGAAGTTCATAATGTCAAAAGAAACATAAATATAATTTTTTTGTGATGTTACAGCAGTGTTGCCGTTACTTATCCTGCTTGAACTACATGATTTATACATAACTAATATATATAAAAATTTCGTGTCACGTTGTTTGTCCGCGATGGAATCCTAAACTACTGAACCGATTTCAATAAAATTTTGCACACTGTGTGCAGTTTGATCCAACTTGAGACTTAGGGTAGTTTATAACTAAATTTATAGTCGCATTATTTTTTTTATTACAAATTATTTTTTATTATTTAACAAAGAGTTATAATTATATGTGAGTTCCATACGATTCTAACAGATGGCGGTGTAATTATCTGTGAGTTCCATAGGAATCTAACAGATGGCGCTGTAAGGTAATTTGGTAAGGTTATTCGTTTATTATTTGACAAAGAAAGATCCAGATGGCTGTGCTTTTTGTTGCAACCGCGAATTTTAATTTTATTACAAATATTGATGGTTTCATAATTTAAGTGTGTTCAGTGTTTATTTTATTTTCAATATTATTAATTTCGTGTGTAAGTATTAGTTTTAAGTAATCTGGCTGAAAGACAGCAACTTAATTAAAATTTTTACGTATACCTTAGCCACAGCAACGCGTGGCCGGGACTTCTAGTGTATATATATATATATATATATATATATATATATATATATATATTCTATTTTATTTCCTAACGTACGTCTTCGCTTTCCAAACACTATAACCATCCCGTTTAGATAATATATATATATTTTTCCAAACACTGTAACCATCTCGTTTAGATAATATATATATACATATATATATATATATATATATATACTTACTCACTGGCACTATCGAACCCATAGGTTCATGACCGCGCGGACATAAGCTCTCCATACATCCCTATCCTGATCTAATGCTTTCCAATCATTCCCTGTATAATCTACTTCCCTCAAATCATAGTTAATGTTATTCTCCCACCTCATTCTTGTTCTACCAACTGGACGTTTTCCCTCTGGCTTTCCTACAAGAAGCTTCCATGCACGTCTTTCATTCCCCATACCTGTAACATGTCCTGCCCATATATATATATATATATATATATATATACATATATATATATATATATATATATATCATCATAGTACATTCACGAATTTAGGCCATTTGTTGACCTGTTTCGGCCTCAAGAGAAACACCATCCAGAAGTCTTTTGAGTGGACGTCCTGGTCTTCTTCTTCCTGCAGGTTGATATCTTAACATTAGTTTGTGTATTCTGTGATCTTCCATTCGATGAACATGTTGTATCCATCTTGACTTATAATCAGAAATTTTGTTTTCTAAAGGTTCCATGTGTAATTCTTCTAAGATGTCTTCATTTTTTTTTGTGATCTAGTAGTGTGTATCCTGCAGTCCTCCGAAGGTATCTCATTTCAGCAGATCTAACATCTTATATATATATATATATATATATATATATATATATATATATATAATTATCTAAACGAGATAGTTAGAGTGTTTGGAAAGCGAAGACGTCGTTTAGAAAATTATAGTACACTTCATGAAAACCAAAGTTGGAGAAATGCATGGCAATATTCTTGTAAAAACATCTAAAATACATTCATGAAGACATTCACGGCTATCGCTATGTATTTTAAAATACCTTTTTGGGATTCCTGGCCGTGTGTTGTCTCAGCAATGTTTCGTCATCTGCTGTGGGTGACGTCTTCACGACACATCGCTTGTGTAAACTTTCAGATAGCAGTTTAATATCTCCTGAAGATGTCACCCACAGTAGGTGAGAAGACAACACTGCAAGACTCGGTCATCAATCCCGAAAATGTATTTTCATCTTCTTCTTCGTCACGGTTTATTATTTTTGCTAGCCTGTTCCGGTTCCAAATTGCTGCTCTTTCCATATATTCTTTGGTCTTCTCAAACATCTTCTTCCTCTTGGTGAATAGCTGCTTTTGGTGTTCTGTTCTCAGTCATCCTGGTTAAATGTCCTTTCCAGTTTGTTCTGTATTTCTCTATTGTTGTGTTTAATTCCTCTACTTTTAGTTGTTGTCTTATTTCTGTGTTGTGTTTTTGTCTATTCTTTGATATCCTGCTATTGGTCTGAGGAATCTCATTTCAGCAGCTTGTATTCTGGCAGACTGTTGTGTTGTCACTGTTCATGTTTCGGATCCATAAGTAATGATAGGCACTGCCATTGTCTTGTATAATTTCATTATAGAGTATTTTCTAGCTCTATTTTTTCAAAGATATTTTTAGTGTTCGTGTTATTAAATTTTATTTATATTGTTATCTGCATCTGTTTCCGCTGTGTATGATATTTCGCAACCTAGAAAGTTATATTTTGTCACTTGTTCTATTGGTTTATTTTCTAATATTATCTTTGCCCGAACTGTCTCAGCGCCCTTGAAAGACAATGCATTTGATTTTCCTCATGATAGTTCCATATTATATATTTTTTAATATTTCGTTTAGTTTATATAGCATTTTTTTGTAGTTCGTCTTCTGATTTTGCTAACAAAATCTGGTCATTTGCAAAAGCTATTTTTTTATTATTAGATTTAGGTATTTTAAAATATAATTATCTATAATGTTGTATTATTTTGTTGAATTTTTTTGGGTGTGCTCATTTGATTATGCGAATACGCAGGAATCACCACTGGTAAGTAGTTGTGATCTACTGGTCAGCGTATGGAATGGATTCTGAAACAATCCAGGTATATTTATTTACATGTCATGTTTAAGAAACGTTATTATTATGGCAAGTGTCTGAATTACAAGAGTTGAAGGAAAGTGCATGAGTTTCCACTTAATGCAACTGCACAACTCAAACTTGTGTCAGAAGTGTTAGGATCTGCAATCTCCCAGATGTGAATGTGTTTGCATGGAAGTTTTCACTTGAACGCTTGAGGCAACATTCCATTTATCATAAGTAATGCCACGAGTGATTTCCAAATTATCGATAAATTCACGACTCACGAAGTGAGGAGTGAATTTATCTAGAGAATTTGGAAATCAAGAGTGGCATTTGTTAGGACTATTTAACGAATAAAATAAAGCTGTTTACTCACAAATCATTATTTAACTACAGTTATTTAAAAATATTTTTATATTTAAAGTAAACGGTGATGTTTGAAAACTAATGAGAAACGATAGGTAGCCTACGCTTCTACTGCTTCTTTTGTTTATCACTGCAACCAGATCATACTATTTATTGCCAAAGGAACGCAATATTGTAAGAATGCTCTCTAGTGGAGAAAAAATGAAACACATCAATCTGTATATTAATTCATTTTTGATGTCGTATACATTTAAGAAAGTGCAAACAGTGGTTTCTTTTTTTGGTGGTATAATCAATTGCTACAAATGTTGACATGTAAGCACTATTATATACAATCTGGTAGCCGTATTTGTTATAGGCTCAGTCACTGCAAAATAACGGTCAGACCTGTTCAGAATATTAAAAAGGAGGAGCTTTGCTTAATATATGATAATCCTAACGTTGATAATTATTTCGTGAAACACGTCTCTGATTGGTTGTAATACAGAAATCATTGAAACGTGATTGGTCATTGACTCCCATTTGGGGCATGAGTTAAATAGTCTGAGTAAATAACTCAGTACAAATATTGCAAAACACAAGACACTACATAACTGTAATTCTAAGTTATGTTTCTCTAGTTTTATCATCAAGAAAGCAGCTTCTGGAATCATCCATCAAAAGAGTTGAGTTGTAGCTATAATCCTAGAGAAAAAAATCTACCTCTCATTCCAATCAACGTTTCAAAACAAATATTTAGTTTTAGAAATAAAAAACAATGGCCTTCAAGGGCGCTCATTCAGTTAGGGCAAATATAATATTAGAAAATAAACCAATAGAACAAGTGGTAAGATATAACTTCCCAGGTTGAGAAATATCATACCCAGCGGAAACAGATATAAATATCAAACTAAATAAGTTTAATTATATAACAGGAACACTAAAAAGAACTGAAAAATAAAGCCAGGAAAGACTGTATAACGAAATTATACAAGACAATGGCTTATGTGAACCGAAAGTGTGATTTTCGGTTCACTACTGTAGTGTCGTAATCCTCCCTGGACAGTAAGATTCGTGAACCATGCCAATATCCTTTCTCTATGCATCTACCCCCACTCTCCCTCTTTACCTCTCCTGGTGCGCTGTTTCTACGGCGCATCTCCCCTTCTACCTCGGAACGCTCAAATACGTTATGCACAGCGAGAACGTTATCATTCATTCATTCATTCATTCATTCGACCGGAACTTTAAGTGGACAAGGTCGTCTGGAGCCGCGAGCGGCGGAGTTTAATTTGGTCCTGAAGACCGGGGGAAGCCACCCTGGCTTGGACTCTAGCATGAATGTGGTGTGAGGTATGATGTGGTTTTTTTGTCATGTAAAAGCATTATTATTTATTTACTTTTGTTGAATGATCAAATGTTTATCTTTGTTATGTTTTTACTTCAGACTTCTTGTTTACATTAAATATCATTTTTATACTTATCCAATTTAATGTTCAAGTGATTTATGTGCAAGTGGCTGTTTGATAATCCTGTACGGAAAACTCACTTATTTAGGAGATCATTCCAGCTCCCTTTATTTTTCTGTCTAGCTTTCCTGATTAATAATTATAGTGAAAACATTCATTTTAAGTTTTACTCTGGTGCTTTGAGAACTATTATTGATTGATGCTTAGTGCTTAGGAAAGAAAGATGAATCAATCTTTGCCTCCTATGGACCCGGGGCAAAAAGCTTTGTGATTTATAACCTTGGATGTAATAAAATCTACGCTAGTAGAAGCAACGGAAACAAAAGACGATCCACCCTGCACCTAAAGGTAGCAGGCAGCGAGGTTGCAACCCGCACAAATGGTTGCGCAGAGCGTGGTTTATTAATAGTAGTTATACAACCCGCACAAATGGTAGCTGAGAGCGTGGTTGCAACCCGCACATATGGATCCGAAAAATTGACAGTGACAACACAACAGTCTGCCAGAATACAAGCTGCTGAAATAAAATTCCTCAGACCAATAGCAGGATATCAAAGAACACACAAAAAACATAACACAGAAATAAGACAACTAAAAGTAGAGGAATTAAACGCAACAATAGAAAATAGAGAACAAACTGAGATGACTGAGAATTGAATACCAAAAGCAGCATACAGCTATTCACCAAGAGGAAGAAGAAGTTTGGGAAGACCAAACAAAAGATGGAAAGAGCAGCAATTTGGAGCCGGAACAGGCTAGTAAGTAAGCCTAAACCGTGAAGAAGAAGAAAATTGTCGAAAAGAAAACTAATCAGATACACCGACAAGGAATGAGATACTTCTCATGGAAATATATATTTTTTATTCAATGCCCCAGGTTGTCATTTCGCGATTCTGTTGTTCTCTCATGACATTGGCGTAACTGTAATCCCAACCTCGCATCGTAATGTACTATTATTTTGCATAATTTAATATATTTGTAACACATATTATACATACATTATATTTTTATGCTCTCCTTCTCTATATGAACTTTAATAATGCCAAATATCACACTTCTCCGTGCGCGCAATCTGCTTAAAAAGGGGTACAAAGTTTATCATAAGTAACGCCACGAGTGATTTCCAATTTAACTAGAGAATTTGGAAATCAAGAGTGGCATTTGTTAGGACTATTTAACGAATAAAATTAAGCTGTTTACTCACAAATCATTATTTAACTATAGTTATTTTAAAATATTTATATATTTAATGTAAACGGCGATGTTTGAAAACAAATCAGAAACGATAGGTACGCTTCATCTGCTTCTTTTGTTTATCACTGCAACCAGATCATACTATTTATTGCCAAATGAACGCAATATTGTAAGAACGCTCTCTAGTGTAGAAAAAATGAAACACATCAAACTGTATATTAATTGATTTCTGATGTCGCGTATGATGTAAATATGACAATTATATTTTTCTGGATTATTACCTGGGAAAAAATACATTTAAGAAAGTGCACACAGTGGTTTCTTTTTTTGGTGGTATAATAAATTGCTACAAATGGTTTTTATATTAACTCCTGCAAGCGCTATGTGTTGACATCTATGCACTATATGTACAATCTGGTAGCCGTATTTTTTACAGGCTCAGTCACTGCAAAATAATGGCCAGACCTGTTCAGAATATTAAAAAGGAGGAGCTTTCTTTAATATGGTAAATATAACACTCACAAATATTTCGTGAAACACGACTCTGATTGGTTGTAAAACAGAAATCATTGAAACGTGATTGGTCATTGACTCGCATTTGTGCCATGAGTTAAATAGTCATGTTAATTTCCTTCACGTATGGAGAAGAATACAAAGCAATGAACTACATGGTCTTTATAGTTAAGTCTCGTAGATTGCGATGGGCAGGACATGTTGCACGTATGGGGAATGAAAGACTAGCATGGAAGCTTCCTGTAGGAAAGCCAGAGGGAAAACGCCCAGTTGGTAGACCAAGAATGAGGTGGGAGAATAACATTAACTATGATTTGAGGGAGGTGGATTATACGGGGAATGATTGGAAAGTATTAGCTCAAGATAGGGATGTATGGAGAGCGTATGTCCGCGCGGCCATGAACCTACGGGTTCGATAGTGCCAGTGAGTAAGTAAGTAAGTAATTTCCTTCACGTATTAATACAGATGAGACCTCCAGTTGGATGTCATCACCGCAAGTAATCAATCCCTTACTAATGGACTGAGGTCAGACCAAAAATAAAACGTGCGAGAGAACAACGCATGAATATTGATCAACGATAACTAGACAGCATTATCTTCACTTCAAGCAGCAAATATTGACAAGGTTCATATTTGTGATGACATTATAACAGAGAACTGGAGGAGTTCACTACGTACCAGAAGAACAAGCAGACTTTGAGGCAAATAAACCAGTAGGCCTACTTCCACATACAGTCTGCTATCAAACCATTTTGCATCTAATTACAAATATACTAAGAATTATACTGCTAATCCTTTCGAAAAACGTTAAACTGAAAATATATAAAACTATTATTCTACCAGTTATATTATATGGATGCGAAACATGGACTCTTACTTTAAGGGAGGAAAGGAGATTACGAGTTTTTGAGAATAAATTTCTTTGGAAAATTTTTGGACCAAAGAGAGATGAACAGACAGGTGAATGGAGAAGACTAGATAACAATGAACTACATGGTCTTTATAGGAAGCCAGATATAATAAGAACAGTTAAGTCTCGTAGACTGCGATGGGCAGGACATGTTGCACGTATGGGGAATTAAAGACTTGCATGGAAGCTTCTTGTAGGAAAGCCAGAAGGAAAACGCCCAGTTGGTAGACCAAGAATGAGGTGGGAAAATAACATTAACAATGATTTGAGGGAAGTAGATTATACAGGGAATGATTGGAAAGCATTAGCTCAAGATAGGGATGAATGGAGAGCTTATGTCCGTGCGGCCATGAACCTACGGGTTCGATAGTGCCAGTGAGTAAGTAAGTAAGTAATTATTATCATTAATAATAATAATAATAATAATAATAATAATAATAATAATAAATTAATGGTGCGAGTTAAAGTTGAAAATCAATTCTCCGAAGTTATAAATGGAAAAGATCAGAGAGACTCGAATTGTTGTAACAAAGTGTTAGGATGTTGGTGAACGAAGATTACATAATAAAGCAGTTAATTAAGATGATGCATCTAATTATAGCGAAATCGTGAGAGCACGAAAACATTAAAATAATGTAAATATACAGAATTGCACCGAGTGAAATCTCTTGGAATCTATGGAAACATTTGTAGTTAATTCAAACGAGCGCGCATTAATGAAGGACGTTGAGATGAGCGCTGAATCACTGCGTCAGCCCCGCAGGCAGGTTTCTCCGTGGTAACCACCATCTCTTTCTTAATAACGTCCAAATAGAAAGTTATCTACCAACACAACATATCACAGAGAAAGGGGGAAATTAAATTATCTAAAGTTGGAAAATCCACAGAATATTTGTAGATGAAAAGGAAATTAATATTCAAGCCTGCGTTTAAAAATGTTGTTTTAATGCAAGTTTTTTTTTGTATTAGGAATATTCCACAATACAGTGTTTCTCTTTCAAGTCGAAGTGATTTGTCGCCAGAGGTTCCTGTCTAACGCATCTTCTTCCCTCAATATCTAGCTTCCATACTTCTCCTCACTCCATTCATCCATCGTTCACTATAGGCTTGCCTCTTCCATTAGCTTTCCAATAAAGGATCTTCTTTGGTATTCTCTCTTCTTCCATTCTTATCAGGTGTCCATACCATTTTAAACGTTTTTCTTCTATTTTTCCTAACACGTTTTTTTCAACTTGCATAATTTCCCTTATTGTGCTGTTTTATTACTACATTATTAATATTATCTTCTTCTTCTTCTTCTTCTTCTACTACTATTCATAAAATTGGGCCTTTTGACCTGTTTTCACATCAAGTGGGATTTAATGAATCTTGCCATCTAGTAAATGGGCATCCAACAATTAACATCATTATTATTATTATTATTGTTATTATTATTGTTGTTGTTGCTGTTGTCCACCGCTGTGAAAATGCTATGATTGCAGTAAAGGACCTGCCTTCGGGCAGAATTACTATGGATGGATGTTATATTATTATTATTAATAAGTAAAGTAAAGTAAAGTGATCCCACAACAGGCCTCAGGAGGCCCTTGAGGTAGTAGGAGGTTAAGGCTACCACTTTTTCTAGACAATCGGCACTTTATGTCAGCCGGGTTGTCAGCCCTGCGTGACGGCCGCATTTACCCCCAGAACAAGCGTCTGGTACTGATTTCCGTTAGAGGCTGAGTCGACCCCAGGGCCATAGTGCCGCCAGAGGGTTTGGGTCAGTTTAAAAATCCTGACCCCAACGGGACTTGAACCCTCGACCCTCCGGCTTGTAGCTCAGTGCCTTAACCACTACGCTACGGATTATTATTATTAATATATTATTTTTTTACTTTTCCTAATATTATTTTTTTCAACTTACATAATTTCCCTTATTCTACTGTTTCTGACCTTAAACCTTCTTGAAATTCTTGTCGATCGCCTCCAAAAGTCCATTTCTCCCGCTAACAACTTGTTGGCTTGTAATGGAAGATATTAGATATTTTTTTAATTAAAAATGTACCTGTTGACAGGTCCCGTCGTCCTCAGCTATCTAAAATAATGTATTTAAAAATATTATTATTTGGAGGCCTTTCGAAAGTTAACTTCCATCATCAACAGGACGAGTATCCGCTACTAGAAGTTGTATTTAAAATGCTGTAAACGTCGATGGTCTTGATGCGTCCCACCAACGCCTACAGCGTCTTAAATACAACAACTAGTAGCGCATACTTATCCTGCTGATGATGGAAGTTAATTTCCGAAAGGCCTCCAAATAATATGTTTAAATACTTTATTTTATACAGTTGAGGAGGACGGCACCCGCCAACAGGTACATTTTTTAATTTTTATCTTATGATTGATGGTCGACCCCTCAACACATTAATGTATGCAGATGATCAAGTAATATTGGCTACTTCTGAAGATCACCTACAAAGAGCAGTACATAGATTGTCAAATATAACCCAAGATTATAATTTACAAATTTCGGTGAGTAAGACAAAAACTATGGCGTTTCAAGGGAAAATACCGATACGAACTAAAATTGTTATTAACAACAATATAATAAAACAAGTTAATAACTTTACTTATCTTGGCTGCAATCTTTGCTACGACACATGTAAAGACATAGACATAAAATTGGTCAAATTTCAAAAACTTATAGAAACAATAAAAAGCATTCTTTTGCGAAAAGTACGTCCAGATACAATTCTAAAATTTTATAAAACAATGGTTCTTCCAACTCTACTTTATGGTTCTGAAACCTGGACTCTTACTACAGGTAAATTAAATAGGATAGTAGCTGCAGAAATGAAGTTATTAAGACCTTTAGCGGGTTATACGCTTTATGACCACATGCGTAATGAAGCTCTCAACACACCAGCAATAACTGAAACCATTCAAAAATATCAAAATAATTGGCATCAACACCTTCTTAGAATGCCAAACAATAGACTACCTCTGCAGCTATTGAACTACAGACCCACAGGACAAAGAGACCCAGGAAGACCTAAGAAGAGATGGAGGGATCAATTTCTTTCCTGAAGCGGAACAGGCCAATGGCCTAATCCATGCCTGCAATTGATGATGATGACAGATATTGATAAAGGTAAAGTTTCTCTCTCTCTTATGACTACCTCGACGGAAATTTGATAGGAATTTTATTAGTATTGCAAGATGGTAGTCAGTCCCGCGCCGTAGCGAAGTGGTCGAGGCAACATGCCTTAGCGCAGAGCTACGGGATTTACCCTTGTTCGGGTCTCCCCAGGGGAAGTACTTTTCTCTAATAATAGAATAAAATTAAATACAGGGGAAGTACTTTTCTCTAATAATAGAATAAAATTAAATACAATTAAAATTAAATTAATGATAGAATGAATACAGAAAGGAATAACAGCTTGAATCTACTATACATAAAAAGAAAAGAAAGAAAAAAAAAATACAAAGAAAATAATAAACTATAATAAATTAATCTACCGCTTATTATACAAGGCATTAGGTAAATATATTAACAAATCTTAAATCTATTTTTATTAAATAATGAAAAACACATTAATTAATTTTTTTAAAAGTAATATTAGTGAGTTGTTTCTGTTAATAATTTTATTTTCAATTTGTTTCTGAAAGATGGTAAAGTTTGTCAGTCTCTGACATAGGGTGGAAGGGAATTCCATGTTCTAGCAAGAGAAATTCTAAAATATTTCGAATAATAGGTAGTGTGATGAGGAGGGATATAAAGGACACTGTGCTCAAGGGATCGGGTGTCTAAGTTATGTGTATCAGAGAGTCTAGTGAAGCGCTGTGATAAATAATAAGGTAATGATGTGTGTAATATGTTATAGAGAAGACATAGGGAATGAATGGATGGTTCTACGATCTTGTAGACGAAGCCATGACAATTGTTCCAGGGATGGTGTAACGTGATCAAATCTGCGTATACCACAGATAATCCGTATGCAAGAATTATGAACACGTTGAAGTGTTTGGAGACGCAGCGGCCTGACCATAGGCCTGGGGTATTTCGGCCCCCACTTACAATTTTATAATTGAGCTTTAGCACAGCACTTACATTTCTTTTTAACTAATTTGTCCTTGGCCAAGGTCATATTTAGCATGAATGGGCTAATTATATAACTCAAAAAACTTTTATGTGTGGGATTACGTATATCAATACAAATAAAATTCACTGTTAAAACCGTTGAGGTGGAGAGTCATAAAATAAAATAAGTTAAAATATACCTTCTTAGATAAAATCCGTCGTCCTCAACTTATGAAATATGTAATCTTTATGCCTGTAGGCCTTTCAGAACATCCGTTCCATCTTCAGCAGGTCCCTCTTCGCAACAAACATCAACCATCATACTGGATGTGGTAGCGAAGAGGAACAGATGTTCTGAAAGACCTACAGGCATAAAGAATCCATCCATAGTAATTCTGCCCGAGGGCAAGGTCTTTCACTGCAATCATAGCATTTTCATGCTATGCTTTGCAGCTGTATTAGGGAATTCGTAGGTGTGGTAGCTTCCCGTTGCTTTCCACACCGGTGAAGGATGATGATGATGATAATAATGATAAGGATGATGATGATGGCCATATGATTCTGGGGACCGTTAGGGCCTTAAAGTTTTCCTGGCATTTGTTTTACAGGTGAGGAAAAACCTCACCTAGAAAAACTGCCCCGACCGGGCATCGAACCCGGGCCCGCTGCGTGACAAGGCAGCACGCTACCTCGAGACCACAGCGGTGGACGCATAAAGGATACATATTTTATAAATTGAGGACGACGGATTTTACCTAAGAAGGTATATTTTAACTTATTTCATTACGTAAATCCCCTTAATGTTCTAGGGAGGAGCCATCAACATGTTTTATGTTAACATTTTTTTATTCAATGCCCCAGGTTGTCATTTTGAAATTTCTAGGGTTGTCTCCTGGCATAGGCGTAATTGTAACCCACTTCTGAACTTGGGGCGCCTGGAAAGCGAGGTTACGCTGCCCCGATGACATGATGGGTGATGCGCCAGGAGAATCCATAATCGTAAACATTTTATTTTTTTGTTCAATGCCACCTGTTTATCATTCGACATTTAAGGTATTCTCTCTTGGCATTGGCGTATTGTAACCCACTTCTGAGGTTGGGGCCAGTAGAGGCCTTAAACCTAAACTTAATCTAAATGAGGTGAATATGACATGGATGGCAGATGATGTTCGGGGACCGTTTGGGCCTTAAAGTATCCTGAGATTTGTCTTACAGGTGAAGAAAAACCCTGAAAAATCCTCTCCCAGGAAACTTGTCCCGAGCGGAGATTGAACTCGGGCCCGCTGCGTGACAAAGTATACACTACCTTGAGACCACAGCGATGGGCAAGATAATATTTAAAATTGAAAATCAATATTTCTAGATTAAAGATAGTTAAATACCTGGACCAGTCCCGCGCCGTAGCCGAGCGGTTAAGGTAGGAAGCCTTGGCGCAGAGCTACGGGACTTGCGCTGGTTCGAGTCTCCATGGGGAAAGAAATTTTCTAATGGTATTTCGGCCAGTATGGGACCGGTGCCCACCCAGCATCGTGAGTCAATTGGGTAGCTACAATAAGTAGCGGCTCCAGGTTGAGGAACCAGCTATAACGGCTGGGGGACTCGACATGCTAACCACATGTCACCCCTACACTGGCTGTTGATCATCTACCTCTGTGATTGACACATGTGGATGTGAAGGGCCAGCAGCCGGCTGGTAAAAGGGCAACCAGTGGAAAGACCCTCAATCGGATCGGAAATACCTGGACCAGTAACAGAATCTCATGCTTTATTTAATACATATGTAAAACTATGGAATCATAAACGCAGAGCCCAATTTTCACGGAATTTAGGAATTGCTTAATAGTATTTACGGCTGCGAGTGTATTCGATTTCAGAGCCAGACTAATGCTATCACGGCGCTCTCTAGCGAACTGGCACGTAATAATTGTGTTAGTTAATTATACCTCCCGTTGAGAGATGGCGCTCTTCTGGCCAAGTGAAAGCAGCAGCCACAGGCGATTCTATTCAAATCAAGTTGCAGCTTAAAATAATATGAATCAATAACTCAAGCTCTTCTAACATGTATTTATAAACCGAAAGTAAGACGAGTCGGCGCCCGTTAACTACTGGTTAACGTGCTCGCCTCTGTTTCAAACCCGGTCACAATGATAAACATCGTGTGTATTGGTTCCTTCGGTATCGTAGATTTACGTCCCATGAGGGGCCTCTGAACAAAAGTTAAATTTTATATGAAGGCGGATTTGGGCACAGATTTGAATTGCGGTGCTAATAACCTTAGAAGATCAAAAAAACTATTTTATTTCAGGATTGTTTATGTTATTTACACAGGTATCCTCAACCAAAATTACAATTGTTTTCTTCCACACTTCCCGGTCTTGTGTGTCTGCTTCTGTCATATTTTTCTTCTTCATGTTGTCTTGAATTCCCTTTATCCACGCTGGATTTGATCTACCACGTTTCCTTTTCCAGGAGGTATCCATTTCAATACTTGTTTGTTTGTTTCTGTGCCCCTTTTTCTCATTGTATGTCCATACCAACTTAGTTGGATTTTTTCAACCTCTTGTACAAATATCCTTTTCTACATTTATTATTTCTCTTATCGTATTAAAAAATATATAAAAATACTAATATAATACAAAATAAAAGCAAGACAAGTCTATAAGAGTAAACATTCCGTTAGTAAGTTTATATAGGCTAACATATTAGGGATCCGGAGCCTTTCATCGAATGACATTTAATTCTGCAAAAAAAAACTTATAATTTCAACGGCATTATATGTTGTTATTACTTATTTACAGAAATTAACTTTCTTCTACGACCCCACCCCTCCAAATGTCACCAGATTGTCTTTTATGACATTTCTGGGTTTCTCCCCTGGCATTGGCGGGATTCTAATACATTTCTTAGGTTGGGACACCTGAAGGCGAAGTTACGTTACCCCGATGATATGATGGGTGATAAATTATAACTTCCAGGCCATGAACAACCACAGGAATAATCCACTTCGACGAAAATTATAAGTTCTGATCGGGAATCGAACCCGGGACTTCATAAACTGTAGTCAGAAACGCTCATCATTAGACCATGAGCCTGGTCTTAGCAAAAGTGTAATTTCACGAATAAAGCAAATCTGTTTCGGATACACGATTTGTGGCAGCCATTTTCCAATTAATAACATTATGTTAAACTTTTAACATAAGAAAAAGATGTTAATTAAGCATGCAGTAAACACGTTATTAAAACTAACACATTTCGATTACATTATTTTTTGTTATATAACATGACAAAACAATATAACAATCTGTTAAACCTGAACAGTTGTTCATGAAACCGGATCTAAAACTGGTAATGTTTAATAATACTGCATTATTGTAAAAATCAGTACCGAGAAATCACATATAAGATTCGTTACGGGGGCGGAATGGCGAATTTCAAATTTATTTTAGTATTCATACGATTGTTTTCAAATTTTTATCACATACATCATGTGCTTATAGAAGCGTTTCTGTGAAGTTTGGTGTTTATAACTAGAATAGTTTCAGAATTTTGATTCAAAATTACAAAAATATAATAAAATGAATCGGGTAATACGAAGACATTTTTGTAAACAGATGAGGACAGAGACAAAACTAAGATTACATAACATCACATCAAAAGCTGCTCTAAAATACCGAAGTGAAATTTGGATTTTAAATAAAAGAAACTCTCATAAACTTCAAGTAAGCCAAATACGCTTCTTACGATCATTGTTAGGAGTTAATAGACTGGATCACCAAAGGAACACTATTATCAGAGGAAAACTTGGAGTAACAAGTTTAAATGAAGATATACAAAGATACCAACAAGAATGGAAAAATCATCTGAGAAGAATGGCAAGAAATAGACTTCCAAAATTGTCATTCCAATATACCCCAACTGGACATAGGGACCAAGGAAGACCAAAACATCGGTGGAAAGATCAAGACCATCTTCGCTAGGTTTACCGTACAGGCCACATGGCCTAAAACGAATTTGTTCATCATGATGATAGTTTCATAATTATTATTTTTTAAATCCACTTTTTAATATTTCCTAAAAAACGCTCCTGACGATGCATTTTTAAATATTCTCTGTTGAAATATGAGATTCCGAGTCTTCATGATTTTGCTGTGCAAAACATATTCATAAAGGGTGGATTCTGCTTATTTTTCATTTTTAAAAAATATCACTCTTATTATGTTTTCCATCTCAGTTTAAAAGAACACACGTGTCTTAGATTAATAACTGCATAGCAAATTTGAATTAGCCTATATTGGAGATGTCCACCGCTGTGGTCTCGAGGTAGCGTGCTGCTTTGTCACGCAGCGGGCCCAGGTTCGATCCCGGGTCGGGGCAGTTTTTCTGGGTGAGGTTTTTATCGGGGTTTTTCCTCACCTGTAAGACAAATGTCAGGAAAACTTTAAGGCCCCAAACGGTCCCCGAAATCATATGGTCATCATCATCACCCTTATCATTATCATCATCATCCTTCACCGGTGTGGAAAGCAACGAAAAACTACCACACCTACACAATTCCCTAGTAAAGCTGCAAGCATAGCATGAAAATGCTATGGTTGCAGTGAAGGACCTGCTTTCGGGCAGAATTACTATGGATGGATATATTGGAGAGTCTAACCACAAAATTTCACTTTGATAGCAAAACATTTGCATCGTAAGGAATATTTTAAGTTTTGGAAAATGTCAAAATAAATGGAAATCGGGGGAAAAAACGCATTATAAATTTTAGGTAGTGACGTGCAGGGCATTTAAACTCTTACGTCACGGACTCAATTTTGCTCCAACAATAAAAATGTTTACATGAAAATGATCCTAAAGAATCAGAGTTATTAAAAAGCAAACAAACAAAAAATTCATTTTTTTACCATTTTTTTCAACATTTGCACCATTCGGTCCCCTTAAATAGCATTATTTCATCTTTACTGTTTTTTTTTCTCAGTCGGGATTTGATTACAAGATCTCTAGTTTTACGCGCTGGCGCTCTACCGTTGACTTACTTAGGCACACTTTTCTGAGCAAGCGGTAATTTCTCTCTCTTTAATAACAGAGCCCACCGCAACTACAACTGCACCGAATTAATAAGGGTTCTTCAACTATGAGGGACTATTTAACTCATGCCCCTAATGGGAGTCAATGACCAATCACGTTTCAATGATTTCTGTTTTACAACCAATCAGAGTCGTGTTTCACGAAATATTTATCAGTGTTGAATTTACCATATTAAAGAAAGCTCCTCCTTTTTAATATTCTGAACAGGTCTGATCATTATTTTGCAGTGACTGAGCCTACAGGAAATACGGCTACCAGATTGTATATATAGTGCATAGATGCCAACACATATCGCTTGCAGGAGTTAATATAAAAACATTTGTAGCAATTTATTATACCACAAAAAAAAAAAACCACTGTTTGCACTTTCTTAAATGTATTTTTTTCCCAGGTAATAATCCAGAAAAATATGTTTCATTTTTCTCCACTCATTCTTACAATATTGCGTTCCTTTGGCAATAAATAGTATGATCTGGTTGCAGTGATAAACAAAAGAAGCAGATGAAGCGTACCTATCGTTTCTCATTTGTTCTCAAACATCGCCGTTTACATTAAATATTTAATATTTTAAAATAACTAAATTTAAACAATGATTTGTGAGTAAACAGCTTAATTTTATTCGTTAAATAGTCCTAACAAATGCCACTCTCGATTTCCAAATTCTCTAGATAAATTCACGACTCACTTCGTGATAATTTGGAAATCACTCGTGGCATCACTTATGACAAATTCCATGTCTTAAAGGTTGTATGATTGTTACACGTAACAATGACCTACATTTGAAGTTAGAGTTCTTATAAAACGCTCCTCTCGGTTAGTTAAAGACAGTAATTACAGCATCATTCAGACGTTTCAAGGAGAACGCACAGTGTTACCGCTATCAAGAGCTCATTTTCCCAAGTTGCTCCAGTAGCTGCAAAAGACTTCAAACCCTCACAATGGGAGAAAACATATTTTGAAGCTAATGCTAATGATATACATTATAGTCTTTTCTCTCTCGGCTGGAAGCATATAATAATCTAATGCGCCTGACAGATAACACCTCACGACTTAACTTGCTCAAAGAGATGCAGCGGTCTGTTACTTACTTACTTACTCACTGGCACTATCGAACCCGTGGGTTCATGGCCGCGCGGACATAAGCTCTCCATACATCCCTATCCTGAGCTAATCCTTTCCAATCATTCCCTGTATAATCTACTTCCCCCAAATCATAGTTAATGTTATTCTCCCACCTCATTCTTGGTCTACCAACTGGGCGTTTTCCCTCTGGCTTTCCTACAAGAAGCTTCCATGCAAGTCTTTCATTCCCCATACGTGCAACATGTCCTGCCCATCGCAGTCTACGATACTTAACTGTTCTTATTATATCTGGCTTCCTATAAAGACCATGTAGTTCATTGTTATCTAGTCTTCTCCATTCACCTGTCTGTTCATCTCTCTTTGGTCCAAAAATTTTCCTAAGTACTTTGTTCTCAAATATCTGTAATCACCTTTCCTCCCTTAAAGGAAGAGTCCATGTTTCGCACCCATGTAATATAACTGGTAGAATAATAGTTTTATATATTTTCAGTTTAACGTTTTTTGAAAGGAATTGGGACATCAAAAGTCTCTGCAATGCATAATAGCACGCATTTCCAGAATTGAGCCTATGTTTAATTTCTTTGTGCATCTCATTCCTGTTTGTGATTATTGTTCCTAGGTATTTGAATTCATACACTTCCTCAAAATTTCCCTCATTTGCCATTAGCTCTCCATTTCCATTATATAGTGTGACCATATATTTAGTTTTATTGATATTTACTTCCCAGCCCAATTTCACAAGAACAATGGCCTTATTTATCAAAAAATATATAGGTACGAATTGTTAATTACTGAGTTGACATGGAATGCTGCTATGTTAACGTGTATAGCGGGTCGCAGTTCAAGACAATACATCTTTCACACTCGTCTAAGTGGTACATATAACGTTTGTTTCAAGAAAACTTCAGTGACAAATATTAATTAATCGAGCAAGTCGGCTCAGATGATTCCGTTTGATAGATTCCCGGGTTCAATCCACGGTGCCGAACAATCTGACAGATTTATTTCTTGTTTTTCCTGTCATCAAGACAAATTCTGGGATGGAATTTCATTGCCACAAAACGCGGAAAATAAGAACAAAACTCATTCATGAATAAATAAATATGTTAGCAAAATGTATTATCATTAATTCTTAATAATTCTACATAACCTAATCCACGTATAATGTTATTGTATTGTTATGTAATTGTAATATTATTATGTTTTCTTTATGTGATTGTAATATTACTGTTTTATTTTTGTTTTTCTTTATTTTTTTTTATTATTCCGGCTTTTACAATGAATATACATTTTTCCGGTATCCATGTTCACAGTTAACTACACATTTGTTTCAACACATTTTTCCATTCTTGTCTGTTCATCCATATATCTTCTTCTATTTACCATTCCCTCTTAGCTTCATTGATTCCCTGAATCCACGTAATAGTTGGTCTACCCTTCTTTTTCCTTCCCTGTGGTTCTCAATCCATGATTATCTTAGGTAGTCTTCCTTCTTCCATTCTTCTAATGTGTCCGTACCAATTTAATTGTTTCTTCTTTATAAAATCTAATATTGAATATTGTACCTGCATTTTTTCTTTTATATATGAATTTCTGATTTTATCCTTCCTGAATATTCTTGCAGCACGTCTCTAGTAGTTTTTCTTTATACTATTACCAATTATTACTTTATTGTAACGGACTGTCGACAGCACGTACGGCTTACTGCCCGTGCAACATATATTTGTAAATAACATTGTATGTATCTTACTTTTAGTTTAATAAAGTCCTACTACTACTACTAAAAAGATTACATCGAAACTAGCATTCTCAATAAACTTTTGATAATTAATTCATAATTGTTAATATCTGTACAATTCAACCTGATGAAGTACTTATAACACATCATCATCATCATCATAGTACATTCACGAATTTAGGCCATTTGTTGACCTGTTTCGGCCTCAAGAGAAACACCATCCAGAAATCTTTTCAGTGGACGTCCTGGTCTTCTTCTTCCTGCAGGTTGATATCTTAACATTTTTCGGGTATTCTGTGATCTTCCATTCGATGAACATGTTGTATCCATTTTGACTTATAAACAGAAATTTTGTTTTCTAAAGGTTCCATGTGTAATTCTTCTAAGATGTCTTCATTTTTTTTGTGATCTAGTAGTGTGTATCCTGCAGTCCTCCGAAGATATCTCATTTCAGCAGATCTAAGTCTCTGTATATCCTTCTGTTTCAACGTCCATACTTCGCTACCATACAAAAGAGTTGGAAGAGCCAGTGTTTTATACACTTTCAGTCTTGAATGCTTTTGGACTAACTGTGGCTTGAAGATAGAATTTATTAACCCTAAAATTCTTAAAAATTTAGATATTTTTGAATTTACATCCTTTTCTTCTTCATATGAGATATTGCATCCAAGATATGTAAAATTATTCACCTGCTCCAAAATTTTATTGTTCAGTACAATTTTACTTCTGACAGGATCTACACCTTGAAATGCCATAATTTTTGTTTTTTTTTCTGTAGATATATTCAATCCATCCATCCATCCATAGTAATTCTGCCCGAAGGCAGGTCCTTCACTGCAATCATAGCATTTTCATGCTATGCTTGCAGCTCTACTAGGGAATTGTGTAGGTGTGGTAGCTTCCTGTTGCTTTCCACACCGGTGAAGGATGATGTGATAATGATAATGGTAAGGATGATAATGATAAGGATGATGGCCATATGATTTCGGGCACCGTTTGGGCCTTAAAGTTTTCCTGACATTTATCTTACAGATGAGGAAAAATCCCGATAAAAACCTCACCCAAAAAAAAAACTGCCCCGACCGGGGATCGAACCCGGGCCCGCTGCGTTACAAGGTAGCACGCTTCCTCGAGACCACAGCGGTGGACATTCAATCCATATTCTTCTGTAATTTTGTTAAGTTCATACAGACCTTACTCTAAATTATCTTCTGAATTTGCTATTATTATTTGCTCATCTGCAAACAATAGGGTGTTTAATTCTATTTTCTGATATTCTTATTCCAAATTTATATTTCTTGTTCAATATCTTAGAAGATCTTACGATCTTAATTCCATCAGGTAAAATAAATCATTATTATTATTATTATTATTATTATTATTTATTATTATTATTATTAAATCTTTAGAGAATGAGGAAGGCTTACAACTGAATGGTATTAATAAGCTGTTAGTTTATGCTGATGATGTAGTACTATTGACCGATAGCAAGGAGATACTAAAGGACAATACGCACACACTATTGAGTAACACTAAGAAATTAGGACTGGAAGTAAATATCAATAAAACTAAATATATGGTCACACGTAGAAATTCAGTATATAATGGAAATGGACAGCTAATGACAAATGAGGGAAATTTTGAGGAAGTGGCTGAATTCAAATACCTAGGAACAATAATCACAAATAGGAATGAGATACACAAAGAAATTAAACATAGACTCAATTCTGGAAATGCGTGCTATTATGCATTGTAGAGACTTTTGATGTCCCAACTCCTTTCAAAAAAACGTTAAACTGAAAATATATAAAACTATTATTCTACCAGTTATATTATATGGATGCGAAACATGGACTCTTACTTTAAGGGAGGAAAGGAGATTACAAGTATTTGAGAAGAAAGTACTTAGGAAAATTTTTGGACCAAAGAGAGATGAACAGACAGGTGAATGGAGAAAAACTACATAACAATGAACTACATGGTCTTTATAGAAAGCCAGATATAATAAGAACAGTTAAGTCTCGTAGACTGCGATGGGCAGGACATTTTGCGCGTATGGGGAATGAAAGACGTGCATGGAAACTTCTTGTAGGAAAACCAGAAGGAAAACGTCCAGTTGGTAGACCAAGAATGAGGTGGGAGAACAACATTAAGTATGATTTGAGGGAAGTAGATTATACAGGGAATGATTGGAAAGCATTAGCTCAGGATAGGGATGTATGGAGAGCTTATGCCCGCGCGGCCATGAACCTACGGGTTCGATAGTGCCAGTGAGTAAGTAAGTAAGTATTATTATTATTATTATTATTATTATTATCATCATCATCATCACCAGCCTTCACTGTGAATAGACGTTTGTGTGAAGTGAAAATTAACACGTAGTTACTTTCTCAACCGCGGTTAAGTGTTTCGTCCTTCCTCATCTTATAGTTTTTTTTCGGATATATTTGAATTCTAATAAAGGAGTACATACAAGACGGTATACTCAAAATATAAACTGCCTCGAGACAGCGGGAGTAGGCCAAGGAGGACACCATGAACAGACTGAACAATGTGGTTGTATCAACAAGAGAAGGACATCTGATACGAAGGCAGGTGGTGGTGAAAGTGACTGTAAAGACAGGTAGCACCTACCTGCACTGTTTCTCCTGTTCAAACTAAATATTGACACCGAGTCACTAATAACCTGCCCACTTCCTCATCTCTAGACAAGTTGCAATCACTATAATAACACAAACTAATAAGACAAACTAATTTATATGAACGAAGAGTTATCGTAAGTAATGCCACGAGTGATTTACAATTTATCTAGAGGAGTTGGAAATCCTCTAAAATTCTAAAATGATGGCATTTCATGCGAAGGACCCCATACAAAGTAAAATTTGTCTCCAGAATAAAATTTTAGAGAGATCTAATCAATTTAAATATCTTGGATATTATCTCTCTATCTGGGATGAAAAGGATATCCCTGAAAAAGTTACTAGTTATAATAAAAGTTTGGGAATTTTTAATCAAGTTATGAAACCATCCCTTGTACAAAAAAAAAAAAACACCAGATTACGTTTATATAACACTTTGGCTAGACCAGTGTTGACCTATGGTAGTGAAGCATGGGCACTAAAAAGACAACATGAAAGTAGAATAACGGCTTGTGAAATGAGATTCATGCGCAGAACAGCGGGTTACACCAGATGGGAACGGAAAAGGAACACCGATATCTTAAAAGAATTGAAAACTACGCCAATTTTGGAGTATATTAAACTAAATTGGAAACACCATCTTGAAAGAATGAGTTCAAATCGGATCCCCAAAGCTGTTTATAATTAATACCAAGAGGACGAAGATCTCTGGGCCGTCCTATGAAACGCTGGAGGCAAAATTTTCTATGGGATCGTAACAGGCCTTGGCCTAATATTTGGAAGGAAGAAGATGGAGTAGGAAATCGAGAGTGGCATTTGTTAGGACTATTTAACGAATAAAATTAAGCTATTTACTCACAAATCATTATTTAAATATCCATCCATCCATAGTAATTCTGCCCGAAGGCAGGTCCTTCCCCGCAATCATAGCATTTTCATGCTATGCTTGCAGCTTTACTAGGGAATTGTAGGTGTGGTAGCTTCCCGTTGCTTTCCACACCGGTGATGGATGATGATGATGATGATGATGATGATGATAAGGATGATGATGATGATGGCCGTATGATTTCGGGGACCGTTTGGGCCTTAAAGTTTTTCTGACATTTGTCTTACAGGTGAGGAAAAACCCCGATAAAAACCTCACCCAGAAAAACTGCCCCGACCGGGGATCGAATCGAGACCACAGCGGTGGATATTTAAATACAGTTATTTTAAAATATGTATATATTTAATGTAAACGGCGATGTTTGAAAATAAATGTTTATGTTTCAATTGTTCATTCACTGCAACTTGATCATATTATTTATTGAGAAATAGGATCGCAACATTGTAAGAATGCACCCTAGTGGAGAAAAAATCAAACACATCAAACTGTATAACATTATAGGTTATTAATTAATTTTTTAGGAAACAACTCAGTAAAATCATTATTTAAATACACAATTATTGCACAATTATGAAATGTGTAGTTGGAAGGAATCTGTTCATTATTTGCTATATTCAAGGTATTTGTTGGAGAGTCAGTCGCTCTGGCCTGTTCAGAATATTAAAAAGGAGGAGCTTTCTTTATTTTGGTAAATTTAACAGTGATAAATATTTCGTGAAACACGACTCTGATTGGTTGTAAAACAGAAATCATTGAAACGTAATTGGTTATTAACTCCCATTTGGGGCATGAGTTAAATAGTCATAATAAATACGTCAGCTAGTTGTAAAAACAAACAATGTGAGAGTAGGCATCCCCCTACACTTGCTAATAAGTAATTCATCAAACAATACCCACTTGATTGCGTAACAGGAACTTCCTTCAGCTGCCAGCTGTGCGTAATATTGGCAACATTCTTGCTATTACTTCACGCATCTTCCGCGGCTAGAATAACAAATTCCATTTCCGGAGGGAGCTAATGTGAAAACCGGTTCAAACTTTAGAAAGTAATGTTTGATTTAAACGCTACTCGTCCAGAAGGCACTCAATGGCCTTGTGTGTGATCCTGAGTTACAAGTCACCGTCCCTGTAAGGTCCAGGTGACGTGGGACACCTATAAACACAAGGTCAAACCGTAAAGAGAAAGAGAGAGAGTTAATTAATCACAACAAACTTGTTTACACAAAACATGGGCCATGATAATCCACTCGTGGCATCGCTGGGAACCTATGAAACAGCCAGTAACAAACACAAGCCTCCAAAATGGAACCTGGACAACACTTGACCGGTGAAAGCTGATAGGGCACTATAGCAGGATTTTAATATCATAATAAATATGAAAGTTAAAGTTCATAATTTTATATTTTAAAATTCTATTAATATTTAAATATAACTTAAATGAAGAAAAACATCTAAATAATTCATTGTTTGTTCATTGTTGAATAAAAATGTCTCAGTAACAATTAAAGAAATCGTATTACATAACAGTGTTTCTAAATAATGGTTTTAAAATTTGTTTTAAGTCATGGTTGTCAGAATTATAAAGCTTTCTGTTATAACTGTAATAAGAACACCTGCTTAACTTCATATTTTTAAATGAAAGTAAACTAAACTCTGATTGGATGTTAAAACAATTAACTTTTTGATTTAACAAATCAAATTTAAACCTGGTATTTAATGGACCATTAACCAATAGAATTTAAACTTAACATCATGTGATGTAATAATGTTTTTTAAAATATAAAATAATTATAATATTCATTCAGCATACAACTTTCCACAAAGATAGAAGCAACAAGAGTTCTCAAGATAAAATGTAATATTTAATACAAGAATAATTGATTCCAGAAAAGAAAAGAATTTATTTTAATTGACAGTGAAGAATAATACCACTTACATTTACTTAATCTGCTGGGAACCTGCAAAGTGAATGAATTTGTAATTATTTCTACAAGAAACAGTTTTCAGTGATTTTAAAGTGTTTTCCTATCCAGTGTACCAACTTCCGACCCTAAGAAGATAATCCGACTCTACCGAAAATAAAACCCAACCTGAACCAGTAATTCTTTTTGGGACACCAATCCTTCTTCAAAATGTTACTACAACATCGGGCATGAAGAGAATTACTGCTTCAAAAACGTCGTCACAACGTGGGAAAAAAATTGCTTCTTCAGCACACACACACACACACACACATTACACAATTATTCAATTATAATTACAACATTGGCATATAATGTGCATTAATAAAATATATAAATACAACAAATTAAAAACTAATAACTAATCTTATTGCTACAGGTTCATCCCACCAGTTCCAGAGAAACTGACATCACTTCACAACTACAGATTGACCACCAACAATAAATGAAGAGTAAAAATAAAAAAAATAAAAATGCACACGTTACCATAATTGTATGAATAATTATAATAATCTGAAATGTACGCACTTTATATTTAAATAAAGAGAAGCCTGGATGCCCTCCCAATGTAAAGTCATCCGAAAGCCAAACTTGGCAAGATCCCGCGTGATCGACTATTCCGATTGAGGTTTTAAGCGGTTTCCCTCAATCCAAAGAGCAAATGCTGGAATAGAACCCCAAAAGGTCCGCTTCCGACTTCACTCTGCTAATTAACTTCAAATTTGAATTCAAAATTTAAACCGGGGCTAATGTATTTTACAGGAACCCGGGGTTCTAAACCCGGGGTTCTACCTACTAAGGAGGATCAAAATGGATCGCCCACCGCCAACACTTAAGTGAAGGCCGCAGAGCTTTCTATATATATATATATCACAAAACATGGTATCACAAACTCAAGTAGCGTATAATAATCCATCCATCCATAGTAATTCTGCCCGAGCGTAGGTCCTTCACTGCAATCATAGCATTTTCATGCTATGCTTTGCAGCTTTACTAGGGAATTGTGTAGGTGTGGTAGCTTCCCGGTGCTTTCCACACCGGTGAAGAATGGTGATGATAATGATAAAATGATGGTGATGGCCGGATGATTTTCGGGGACCGTTGGGCCCTAGGCTTCCTGACATTTGTCTTACAGGTGAGGAAAAACCCGAGAAAAACACCCAGGAGCCTCTCCCGACCGGGGATCGAACCCGGGTTGAGGAGACGGACCTATAAGGTGACTATTTTATAATATTACTCATATTTTACAGATATGGACGATCATCCATCCGTATAGGAGTGGTATGTGGTCAGCATATCTGGTTTCTCCACGGTTATACTTAGTTTCCTCAACCTGGAGCCGCTACTCATTGTACCAATCCAAATTCCTCATCACGCTGGGTGGCACCGATCCCTGACTGGCCAAAATTCTACCCCAATAAGGAAACCGAACCAGCGCAAGTCCGTAGATCTGCACAAAAGCACGCAGGGTACAGCGCAGGACGAAATAATAATACTGTGCCAATTAAGAGACGGACCTTGAAGTAGGTACTTCAAAATAGTGCTTCCGTATTTTAAAATATTTAGTTTGTACTCTTCTATCCGAAAGTTCTAGGATACTTAGTCTTCTTCTTCGGCTTTCCCCCACTTATAGGTTTGCCGTCTTTAGTTACCATTTATCTCTATCATTCCAATCTGCCTCTTCCAAATTCCTATCATCCATTATAGTTCTGACGTAGGTTTTCCATTTCCATCTTCGTCTGCCACGTTTATTTCTTCCAGGGGGTGACCATTGGTATATATTGTTTGCCATCTTTCATTTTCCACTCTTTGTACATGGCCATACCATTTAAGCGTTTGATTTTCAATCCTCTTAACAACAGATGTGGTGACATTCATTTCTCTCCAAAGGAATTCATTTCTTATTTTATCCTGTCTTGTTTTTTGGAGGCTTCTTCTAAAATAATCAAATTCAACTGTTCTAATTTTATTCTTCTGTAATTCCGTCAAAGACCAAGTTTCTCTTCCATATCACAAAATATTCTGTATTATCCTCTTATAAATTTTCATTTTAGTTTCCTTTGTAATATTTTTATTCCAGATTATTCCATGTAATGTCTTAGTTGCATTTTTTGCCATTGCAATTTTAGTCTGTACATCTGTCTCACAGGTACCAAAACTTGTAATTATTGACCCAAGATATTTAAAAAATTCACATTTTTTTTATTTTTCTTGTTTCGAGTGTGAGGTCATCCACATCCTTTCCCAAATACATATATTCTGTTTTCTGTAAATTTATATTCAGTCCCCATTTTTATATTCTTCTTCTTCTTCTTCTTCTTTACAAGTATTAGGCCAAGGCCTGTTACGATCCTATAGAAAATTTTCCCTCCAGCGTCTTCCGGAAAATTCTCGTATAAGACTTGAAAGCATAATAATAGTCCCTTCGATTGGTTGCTGGCCAAAGGAAGGTAAGACTAGTGATGGGGCTGCCATCTTATAGCCTCTGGGCAGGCTTTTCTGGAGAAGAAAAGAAAATAAAGGAAAGAAGAAATGGAAGAAAGGAAAGACTCCCTAGCCCTCGGATGCCCTAATAACGTCGGGGTCGTAAAAAACATGAGTTAACCAAGAGAGGTTAGATAGTAAAGTTAAAAGAGTGCAAAACACAAGTAAGTGGAAGAAATGTTTTGCTCAGCTTGGGCACCTTGTGGTCGCCATCCACATATCCCCTAGATGAGGACCCCTAAGGGAATTCCATTAGTTTATTTTCTCATATATTTCATATCATCTTCATCACCTGCAAAAATTATTTGATCTGCTGCAAACAACAATGTAATGCAGTCCTTTTCCTCCTATAGGAATACCCATACTTAGTCGTGGACTAAATTCAATTATTGAACAAAAATTGACCAAAACCTTTTTTCTAAGTATTCAAGAAAACGATGTTACAACCCGCCTGCAATTGCAAAGGTCACAGAGGAGTGGACCCGACGAACCTTATGTGTGTGAGGTAACAGTTAAGAACAAACCGGAACTTGCCTGCCGCCCACAACAATGCCAGAGTTGAAATCGATTTCTATCTTTCCACTCCATGTGACGTAGGAACTTGTTGCATTCCATCTGCCCTAGTGACCTACTCAGCTCACCGTGACATTTTAAGTCTCATATGCAACTAAGAATTATCCAACTTAACTGAACTTCACAAGGGTATCTTACTGAGTACAATGGACTCCGCTCCAATACCATGCCGCATGGGGCTGAAGGCCCCTCACGTACCAGCTTGGCACATTCCAAGATATGCCTAGTGTGCACTTTGCTTTCTTCTCAATCTGAGTACCCCTAAATAACAAAACTTACTTTCAACTTACTCTGCTATATATATTACAATTAAATGTTTGACATAAATGGTTGAACATATACAAAATTATCAGATTAAATGGTTCCAACACGTCCAGAGAATGTCAAATTCCCGTTTACCAAAGATGATTTACCACCTCAACCCTAAAGGCAAAAGAGACCTCGGAAGACCCTTCAACCGATGGAAAGATCAGTTTTTGTAGTCGCAGAATGGGCATCATCACCCAATACTGCATTCGGAAGAAGAAGAAGAAGAAGAAGAAGAAGAAATGTTTGACATTGAGCAATGCAAGCTTAATATGACATGATAAGAAAAATAAATGCCTGACGGGATTTGAACCCGAATCTCTGGGTTGGTACCCCCGCGTGCTATCCTTTACACCATCGGACAAATCCAACAATATATATATATATATATATAATATATATATATATATTACATTCTCCATTATTACGAGATGCTGCGAGAACGAGGTCTTCACTGCCATCTGGTAGCTAGCTACTATAACAAATAAGATAAATGTTTGTATTGTATTTGGCCTGTGGTGTAATGGATACCACGCTGGAATACCAGCCCAGAGGTCCGGGTTCAATTCCCGTCCAGACATTTATTTTTTTGTATCATGTCATATTAAGTTTGCATTGCTCAATGTCAAAAATTTAATTATAACATCATCTAGGAACCTACTTACTTTATTTTATATCATTTTAATTTTATATTATTCCATGTTTTTGTTAGTATTGGATCACATCATCATATTATTTTGTTTAGTATGTATTTTAATAATATCTTAAAATTGTAATATGTACGTAATTTTTGTATAATTTTACGATTCGCTGGTTGAGTGGAAGAGAAGGCCTCATGGCCTTAACTCAGCCAGCTAAAATAAATCATTATTATTATTATTATTATTATATTATTATTATTATTATTTTATTATTATAAAGCGTCACTGCTTTAAAGTAAAAATATTCTCTTTAATTTGCTTACTTGTTATACTAGCTAGCTACCAGATGGCAGTGAAGACCGAGTTTCTCTCTATATCTCGTAATAATGGAGAATATAATATATATACGTATATAAGAAAGATAAATGTTTGTATTGGATTTGTACGGTGGTGTAATTGATAGCACGCTGAGGTACCAATCCAGAGGTCCGGGTTCAAATCACTTCCAAGCATTTATTTTTCTTATGTCAGGATCATCCAGTGACGACCAGTGTTAGAAGGCTTGTTAATGTCCGACTACTGCATCTTTGTCTCCTGATGTGCGTCTGGTCAGCGCTGGCGATGGATAAAATCACTCACCATCATCAACGAGAGAAACTATATCACAAGAACTAAAGAGGGATAGAAAACCCTAAAATAGGTGGAAGGTAGTTTCATGAAAGCAGATTTGATTCCCTTCCTAGCTGTCGAGGACACTTCCAGAAAACTGGATGTTTCCTTGGCGAGATCTGAAGGAGAATACATGTTTGAAAAGTGATCCTACTTCCATTACACAGTCGAGTCGAGTCGAGAAACAGGGTCATTCATTGAGTCATCATTCAGTTACTTTGTCATCGTCTGTCAGTCAGCTCGAGGAGAGCTGTGTTGTTTGGTTTTTGGTCCTGTAAGCCTGGGTAGGGTATCCGGGGGGATGGACCCTAACCCTCGGCTGGACTAAAAGGTAGACTATGCATGAGTGCTTGAGTGAGTAAATATTGTCATTTTTCTTATTATTTCTCTATTGTCCATAAAACTTGATTCAAGTAATGACCAAATTAATTGATTTATATATATTATATGTTTCTTTTAAATTTTTGTAATGGTCAAGAGTTATTTCTGTTTAAGCATTTTTCATATTTCAACATCAGACTAATAATTGGAATATTAAATTATATTTTAGTAAACAAGAATGTTTAATTACTGTGCTTATTAGCTATGCTATTGCTACCTTATATTTTTCCTATATACAAGCTTTCTCAAGGTTATATTAGCTCCCCCCTCCCTTCCAGCTTTCATGGTTGTAAATATTATACTGAGTTAAATACAAGTCATCTAATTTACTACAGTGTGTTTAAGAATTCTTGTTAATAATTTAATATATGTTATTAAATCTACACAGGAAAGATGCATCAATCTTTGTCTCTGATGGACCCGGGCAAAGCAAAATAGATAGCACTTACATTTATGAACTGGTCACTACTATTAGGATAGCTAAATAAATCAGTAGATTTTCTCTCTCTAGGCCAGTAAAGGTCCAAATATGGTAACGGACCCTTCTGGATTCATAAACCAGAAGTGCCGACCGTTCAATAGAATCAGTAGAAAGAAAAACTCAACAGATATAAATTACACTGGCTAGACCATGTAAAAAGAATGGATAATTCAAGAATCGCAAAAATTATGATCCAATATAAGTCCAAAGGACATTGTCGACCAGGAAGACCTCTTAAAAGACTGCTAGATGGAGCCGAAACAGGTCTACAAATGCCTAATTCGTGACGGATGATGAATGTTAAATGAAAGGGAAGAAGAAGAAGAAGAAACAAGTTGACCTGATATAGTGCGGCTCTTACTCACGTATGCATGAGGTAATGCGAACGTGCAAATATGGACTGATATGGTGAAATGTGTCATCATAGGGAAGTGCCAGAGTTTTCAATTAAACTCCAAGTTTCATGATTAAACTACTTTACTGTGCTCATCCGCCTGGAGAAACCGAATTACTCCCTCAAAACAACCTCGTGAAAAGCGCAATTGAGTTCGGCCATGTTTACCTGCCTCCATTAAACCTTCCAAGCTATGAATCCCATATTCTTTCAATCTAGAATCTCGATTCTCCATGTTCACACAAACACCAATGATGACACACACTAGCCCGACACAGAGCTAGTTTGGATTTGTTGTGGACCTGCCGTTAGGTACAATCTAACAATTTTCAAACCAATGATTCTATGTTGTATAAAACAATGGCTCTTCCAACTCTACTTTATGGTTCTGAAACCTGGACTCTTACTACAGGTAAAAGTAAAATAGGATAGTAGCGGCAGAAATGAAGTTATTGAGACCTTTAGCGGGTTATACGCTTTATGACCACATGCGTAATGAAGCTTCTCAACACACCAGCAATAACTGAAATCAGTCAAACAGATCAAAATAATTGGCATGAACACCTTCTTCGATGCCAAACAATGGAGTACATCTGCAGCTATTGAACTACAGACCCACAGGGCGAAGAGACCCAGGAAGACCTAAGAAGAGATGGAGGGATCAATTTCTATCCTGAAGCGGAACAGGCCAGTGGCCTAATCCACGCCTGCAATTGATGATGATGATAATTCTATTTTTATTTAAGACTAGTTAATACCCGACTTGCGCACTCACCCCTAAATAAATTAAATGTGTTTTTTATTTAGTCGAATAAGTAAAAGAAAAATAACTGAAGGACTTAGGGCAATAACGTGATAAGCCACATTTGGGTTTTTCTGAGATATAAGGATTCTAATGTTTAAAAAAATTATAAACACTAATTGTACAGTATTGTTGTTATACATTGTGTGTCTATATGTTTTAACTTACAAATGGTTTTACGCATATTTCTATACAATTATTTGCTATCATTGAAATAAATTACATTTCTTAACACAATGTGGCTTATCATGTTACTGCCCTAAGTCCTTTATTTATAAATTTATAACGTAATTATTTTTAGATACCCCGTGCTGAATACCTGGCGTTGTCCGGGAATATATTTATTCCGATATTGGTATAGAGAAAAAAGGGTTTCAGGCTAGAAGAAACATAATTCGGAATGAAAATGGGGATATGATTGCGGATCCCAGGAGTATATTAAATAGATGGAAAAGTTACTTTAATCAGCTATTAAATGTACATGCAGACAGGACATCGAGGAGGATAATTTGCAGACAGTAGAAATGCTAGTCGCAGAAACCAAGAGCATTAGAGGTAGAAATGGCAATAGAAAAATTGAACGTGTATAAAGCATCTGGTTCAGATGAGATCCCAGCAGACTGATAAAATCAGGGGGAGAAAAATTGATGGACAAGATACGCTGGTTGCTTAGTATGATTTGGGAAAAACAAGCTCTTCCAGATGAATGGAAATAATCGATTTCATGCCAATTTATAAGAAAGGAGTAAAACTGATTGCAACAACTACAGGGGCACCTCATTACTTTCAAATTCGTACAAAATTCTAACAAATATATTAGTAAGCAGACTTGCTCCTTACACTGATGACATTCTAGGAGTTCATCAATGTGGATTAGAAGAAACAGGTCTACAACAGATCAGATTTTTAGTTTTAAGATAGATTTAGAAAGAAATGGGAATATAATGGTGAACCGAAAGTGCCTTTTGCGGTTCAGTTATCATCTTCGTGCTCCTTCCCGCTTACGAACATTTGTGAAGCCTGCCAATGTTTCCTGTGTTCCGTGTGGTTACCCCTTCCTTCTTTACCCTTTCCATTGCGCATCTTGGTAGCGCACATCCCTTCTCCTGGCGAACCTGATATATGCTCGGCAATCTCAGTGGACTTGAACAGTCAGTCGATCGGCCTAACAAGTGGCGTTTGGGTTCTTTACGAGTGGATTCAGTGTTGGAATCCTACTCTGGAGTACCATGCAAAGGGTGAAGTTAGCATGGTAATGCAGAAGATAAAAGCATGTGGATTGTAAACCGAAGAATGGTTGAATTTAATTTAATCTAAGTCAGCATGGAAGAAGGACTTTCGATTCTGCTTAGAGACGTTTGAGTGTGATGGTTTGAATGGTACGTCGTTATCTTATTATGTTTTGTTTATTATTGGGCTCAGATTGATTGTTCCAAGATATAGTTCTGTTATTTATATTACTTTATTTTTTTATAATAATCCACACTTATTTTGTATTAAAAACCAATATTTTATGCTATGCCCCTTGTTGTTATTTAAAGAATAGCCATTGTTCTCTATCCCATAACGAAATTAGGTCAGTCCATGCAAATTATAATCAGTGTTATACTCATATGCATGTTCAAGTGGAAACAGAAAGATGAATGGTTAGCCGCCTTCTATGGGCCCGAGGCAGGCTGTTGTTGTTGTAAATAACTTCGTTGAATGTTTGGAATCCTTTACTAAGTACAGCAGTATCATAACCCAGCGATCCCGGAAGGTAGCAGTGACGTCTACGTACAAAATTATTAAACAGCGCATGGTTGGTAAAACCAAGTCGCTACAAAATAGTTATCAGAGCGTGGTTCTACTCGCCACAAATGGTTTCTCAGAGCGTGGTTAAGGGTTTGGTTTTTTTGGGTTTAATTGCGCCCAAATGATAACAAAGTGTTTACTTTGTATTTTTCATATTGAAAGATATGCTGTACTTATGTTTGAAGTTATTAAGTACTGGTTTACGTGTTTTGTTGTACTTTACGTAAACATTGATTCATCTTTCTTTCCTTCCAAAACAGAGACTGATTTATTCAAGTAATACTACGTTTCCCTTATTGTTGTTTACATCTTTGTGTCTATCATACTTTATAAACATGCCTAGCTGGGTGAATGTAATATCCAGAGATAAGCTCGTTTGTGAATTAGGCCTGCTAGGTATAGAAGTTGAAGGTGATGTAAACATATTACGTCAGCGGCTTAAAGATTACATGAATTCTCTCTCCCAGCCTGAACAAATATTAATTAAAACGTAAGTTCATTGTAGAATGGTGCAACCCAAGAAGATTATTTGGCAGAACAACACAAGAGCATGAGTGATCGTAGACTTAGCTCTATCAAAGATTTATCTAGTGGAACTGTCTCCAACCTTTCTTCTTTTATGGAGCAGAATAATCAGCGGATTTTCCGAGAGTTGATTGGAAAGGTAGATCCCTGTGATGGTGAAGATAAGGAATCGCTAGTGGTCTTCCTCATCAAAATTAACTCGATTTTCGAATTGAAATTGGTTCCCGATGAGTATTTTATAAACTCGATTTTGAGTTGCATCGGAGGAATTTTATTGAAGATCTGGAGTGAAGTTGTTAAGTTGAGATTCTCTTGGATGGAAAGTTTAGAACAGGTGAAGTGTTCATTGTTGCCTCCTAGATTGTTGGAAGACTTTTGGATTAAATTTGTGTCACGTCGATTCCAAACGCCTAAGGAATCTTTGTTGGAGTTTATCTCCAATGTGCAAGGAGCTTCACTGGTGTTGAATCCTTCATTTTCGGAAGAGAAGTTAATCGACCTTATTCTGCAAAATATGTCCCCGGCTACTAGACAGCATTTGGTATTTTCTACAAAACCTCAGAATGTAGCCGAAATGTGTCTCTTAGCCAGAAAAGTGGCGGATTTTGAAATTGCTGAAAGACAGAGGGACTTTAGTGAAAGAAGTAAAACCGACAATTTAAGTAAGTCTAATACTTCGACAAATCGTTCCTTCTGGGTATTCAAAAAAGAATCTACAGTGTTGGGAAATGTCAGCGGTATGGGCATTTGTCCAGAGAATGTCAATCTTAGTTTACGTAGTTTGTTTATATATGTATATATTTTCGTTTGGGATAGTAGAATGTATTACTGATGAACAACGCATCGGAAAAACTTATGTTCAAATGGTCTGAACCCTATGTTGTAAAACGCTTGCTAAACACCAGTAACTCTGGAGTTAGAAAACGTCAGTGGCCATGTTTTGAAACAACATGTGAGTTAGCTAAAAATATGCAGTGATATCCAGTAAATTCAAGCATGTTTGTTATAAATGGAAAAGAGCTGAATGTTAAAGCTAAATTACTATGTTATTATGACACATGTTAAATTAACATATCTATGGTTCTGCTTTCCTGTTTGCGCCTGTTCTTTGTTTCAGTTACCTTTCCTTACATATGGCAGTTCTGCAGTGTATATGCCTGGAGTGTTCGGCAGTCGAGCGCTTGAGGATCCGGCCGACCCCCGATGCCCAGCTGACCGACATTTGGGCTTTGGAACTATGGATTCCTGGAAAGCGGTGGAACGGGATTGCGATCCGGCAATCCGAGGATTATCGTCACCCGAGTCTTCACCTGGAACGCCGCAATGTTGTGCTATGGCGGCTGAAGCAAATTGGAGTCTATTTTTCAGCGCTGGAATAGTCTACATGAAAGCAGGTGATATTGGGGACGATGGAAGAGTTGCTTTGAAGTTACCGCTGGATAGTGCTTATGTTCCCCTCCCAACGTGGGATTGCTTCTCTGGACTTTATTTGGAAGTCTATGGACTTTTTCTTTTTACCCGGGGGTGTAGTCGGGAGCTATTGAACCGAAAGTGCCTTTTGCGGTTCAGTTATCATCTTCGTGCTCCTTCCCGCTTACGAACATTTGTGAAGCCTGCCAATGTTCCTGTGTTCCGTGTGGTTACCCTTCCTTCTTTACCCTTTCCATTGCGCATCTTGCTAGCGCACATCCCTTCCCTGGCGAAACCTGATATATGCTCGGCAATCTCAGTGGACTTGGACAGTCAGTCGATCGGCCTAACAAGTGGCGTTTTGGGTTCTTTACGAGTGGATTCAGTGTTGGAATCCTACTCTAGTGTACCATGCAAAGGACGAAGTTAGCATGGTAATGCAGAAGATAAGCATGTGGATTGTACACAGAAGAATGGTCGGAATTTAATTTAATCTAAGTCAGCATGGAAGAAGGACTTTCGATTCTGCTTAGAGACGTTTGAGTGTGATTGTTTGAATGGTACGTCGTTATCTTATTATGTTTTGTTTATTATTGGGCTCAGATTGATTGTTCCAAGATATAGTTTTGTTATTTATATTACTTTATTTTTTTTTTATAATAATCCACACTTATTTGTATTAAAACCAATATTTTATGCTACGCCCCTTGTTGTTATTTAAAGAATAGCTATTGTTCTCTATCCCATAACGAAATTAGGTCGTCCATGCAAATTAAATCAGTGTTATACTCATATGCATGTTCAAGTGGAAACAGAAAGATGAATGGTTTAGCCGCCTTCTATGGGCCCGAGGCAGGCTGTTTTGTTGTAAATAACTTCGTTGAATGTTTGGAATCCTTTACTAGTACAGCAGTTTCATAACCCAGCGATCCCGGAAGGTAGCAGTGACGTCTACGTACAAAATTATTAAGCAGCGCATGGTTGGTAAAACCAAGTCGCTACAAAATAGTTATCAGAGCGTGGTAATACTCGCCACAATGGTATTGTACATTAACTATATGTAGACTTCAAAAAAGCATATGATTCAATCAAGAGGGAGAAGTTGTATAGTATCCTACTAGAGTTCGGAAATCCTAAAAAAGTCAGTTAGACTTATACGAATGTGTCTAAATGGCACAAAGAGTAGGGTGCGTGTAGGCAAACACTTTACGGACACTTTTGAAATCCAGAATGGGTTGAAGCAAGGAGATGCACTATCTCCTCTACTATTTAATGTTGTTACTAGAGCATGTCATTACATCTTTAGATAATGAGGAAGGCTTACAACTCAGTGGTATTAATAAGGCTGTTGGTTTATGCTGATGATGTAGTACTATGGCCGATAGCGAGGAGATACTAAGGGACATCAACACACACTATTGAGTAACACTAAGAATTAGGACTGGAAGTGAATATCAATAAACTAAATATATGGTCACACGTAGAAATTAATTAAATAATGGAACTGGACAGCTAATGACAAATGAGGGAAATTTTGAGGAAGTGGCTGAATTCAAATACCTAGGAACAATAATCACAAATAGGAATGAGATGCACAAGAAATTAAACATAGGCTCAATTCTGGAAATGCGTGCTATTATGCATTGCAGAGACTCTTGATGTCCCAACTCCTTTCAAAAAATGTTAAACTGAAAATATATAAAACTATTATTCTACCAGTTATATTATATGGGTGCGAGACATGGACTCTTACTTTATGGGAGGAAAGGAGATTACAAGTATTTGAGAGTAAGTACTTAGGAAAATGTTTGGACTAAAGAGAGATGAACAGACAGGTGAATGGAGAAGACTACATAACAATGAACTACATGGTCTTTATAGGAAGCCAGATATAATAAGAACAGTTAAGTGTCGTAGACTGCGATGGGCAGGACATGTTGCACGTATGGGGAATGAAAAACTTGCGTGGAAGCTTCTTGTAGGAAAGCCAGAGGGAAAACCCCCAGTTGGTAGACCAAGAATGAGGTAGGAGAATAACATTAACTATGATTTGAGGGAAGTAGATTATACAGAGAATGATTGAAAAGCATTGGTTCAGGATAGGGATGTATGAAGAGCTTATGTCCGTGCGGCCATGAACCTATGTGTTTGATAGTGCGAGTGAGTAAGTAAGTAGGGTAATGCATTAAGAAAAGACCATAATTCGATTAAAATAAGTGAATTGGATTTAAAATATCCAAAGGACACAGGGAAATAGGCAGACCAAAACAGACATGGAAGAGAAATATTGAAAACCTGGAGGAAGTGAAGAAGTGACCTCAGAATAGGATCCGTTGGCCACGCTTTGTGCAAGCCCTATGCTCCTGATAGGAGATTACGATGACAAAATAAACAAACTTGGCCATCTGCAGCCAACTTCAACGTACATAAGATGCCAATAAACTGCTATTATTTATAATGTGTTATAACCAGTTCTTTCAACTGCTGCAAAGAAAAAAAAATGGTAACTAAAATACTCGCTCAGTGTCATATGGAGAAAAAAAAACAATTAGGTATTAGGGAGGGAAAGCTCGGTGCGGGGGAGAGGGGGAAGATACAATGTTCGATGTTTAAACCCAAGAAACAAGAACCAATCTCCAGTCACGTACGCACATTCCATTTCCGCTTGCAAAACACCAAACTTACTTTGTTTATTGGACCCACAGGAAAAGCTGCCTCAAATATTTCCATATACTTACATTTATATTCATGTTCACACATTAGATATACATTAGACAGGGGTGTGTAAACGGGCTCACCGACAAAATAAGAGAGATGATACATTCGATTAAATTGATGTTATTGAGCATGGTGGAGTTAAGGCCACGTGGCCTTCTCTTCCACCTCACCAGGACAAACATATATTACATCAGAATATAACAATCTCAATTAACTCTAATCTTAAATACAAAATAAAAAATTTGATCTACCCCCACTTATTTACGATGTGGATGTTTTTAAGAAGATCAGCTGGAAAATCTAGAATGGATAGAATACGAAATAAAGAAATAAGGGAAATTATGGGTGTACAAGAGGAGCCGGACATCATAGAAAAGAAAAGATTGCAGTGGTATGGTCATGTCAAACGAATGCCAGAGCAAAGATTGCCAAAAAATGTTATGGAATTGATCCCAATGGAAAGGAGGAAGAGAGGAAGACCGAAGAAAACTTGGATAGAAGGGGGAGCAAGCAGCTATTGAATATCAGAGGAATGGAGGAAGATCAATGGATGGATAGAGAGGAATGGCGTTTGGTTTCCGGAAGACGGCGGCAGCTGCCATGATACCGAATGATGATGATGATACATTACGATCTATAATGCAACCAGTTAATGTTAGTTAAAATTAAGACTAAAACTAATAATAAAAATGTATACAAACAACACATATTAATTGTCCCTGTCTAATGTATATAAAAAAAAAGGAAAATAATGAGATATAGAAAACTAATTTTATGATAAATGATCGGACGGGAATTGACCCGGACCACTGGATTATATCCAGTGCACTACCGATTACGCTACGGAGCAAGTCTAGTACAATCATTCATTTTTCTTACATATATTCTCGTTATTACTAGATGTAGTGGGAACTCGGTCTCTACTGACACCTGGTAGCTCCTATCACAAGTAAGTAAATTAAAGAGAATATTTTTACTTTAAAACAGTGACGCTTTGTCGATGTTATAATTAAATTTTTGACATTGAGCAATGCAAGCTTAATATGACATAAGAAAAATAAATGCTCATACGGGACTTGAACCCGGACCTCTGGATTATATCCCTGTGCGCTACCGATTACGCTATCTGGCATGTCTAGTACAAACATTCATTTTTCTTATATATAGCCTATTCTCATTATATATATATATAGGTATATATATATATATATATATATATCATCGTCCAGGGATTAAGCCTGTTGGCCCGTTCCAGTTTCATGAAAGCTAGAATTGTTAAAATTGTTCAGACCATCTTCTGTGTGGGCGTCCAACATTTCTCCTTCCGTGCGGTTTATAATTTAGCAATAATTTTGGAAATCTTCCTTCTGGCATTCTATCAATATGTTCTTTCCAGTCGTTCCTATATTTAATTATTCGGTCTGTAATTTTGAAAATATTTAGTTCCTTTCTTATATCTTCATTTCTTTTCTTATCCAGCAGAGTATATCCTGCTATATTTCTTAAAAATCTCATCTCAGCTGCTTCCAATCTTTGTTCTTGGATTTTAGTGATCGTCCAACATTCTGATCCATACATCAATACAGGAACAGCCATTACTTTATAAAATTTAATTTTGTTTTTTTTTCTTGTGTTTTTAAGGGCTCTTTTAATAGTGCCACACATTAGATTAAATTTATTTATTTTGTCATTAATATCTTCAATTTTAACATATGATAAATTGAAACCTAGATATTTAAAACTGTTCGCCTGCTCTAAAATGTTATTATCAATTACTATTTTTGCTCTTAAGGTATCATGTCCTTTAAATGCTAAAATTTTAGTTTTATTCTTTAAAATTTTTTAAATTGTATTTGGCACTTTTTTTTTTTCAAATTAAAAATAGCTCTTTGTAGATCATCTTGTGAACTGGAAATCACTACTTGATCATCAGCAAATAATATTGTATCCAACAGTTTATTATTTATTTTAAAATGTTTATTTAAATTAATCTGCCACTTTAACATAATATAATTAAATGTTTAACATTGAGCAATGCAAGGCTTAATATGGTATGATAAGAAAAATAATGCCTGGACAGGATTAGAACCCGGACTCAGAGATCCGGGTTCGAATCCCGTCCAGGCATTTATTTTTCTTATCATACCATATATATATATATATATATATATATATATATATATATATATCTTCATGGATAGAACTTCAATAAATTGAATAACTTGGAATTCATTAATACTGCTGACAGAATGTTCGTTAAAAATTGCACATGTTTAATTACGCATTTGATACGTCACCGATGAACGTAGAAAGTTCTACACCGCATAAATAATTATTGAAATACACACTGAAATAATTAAATTTGCTGAATCATAACGATTTGAACTTGTGATGAAGCAACGCGCACAATAAATCAAGAAAGTGATTGTACACTAGGGCATTATATTTACAATGAATACCTTGCCCATGTAAGGAAAACAATGTGGTCATTTCAGTACAGGTTTCCAGCCTCAAGAGAGAGTGAAAACTAAATCCGGAAATATTTCCTTCCTAACAGTCTATCTCACGTTTCCCATATTTTTACATTAACCTCGAGAAAGGAGGAAGACTCGCAGCGAATGACTGCATTCGGTATAGGGGAGACCCACTGCAAAATGTAAACCAGTCCAAATATCTGGGGATCACACTGCAGAGCCGAGTGTGACAACTTTGACAAGCACATCAAAGAACGCGCTTTAGCTGCCAGAACACATCGAACAGTATTATAAACCTGAGTAAACTATCCCTGGAGACAGCAATGACCATCTTCCGCTTAAATATGGACCGCGCAGAGAAACACGCTCGCGGATATATGTATAAATATGAGCAGGTAGGTCGAAAAATTGCCGTGTGGTCTGGTTTTATTAAAACTCGACGTTTCGTCTACTACTGCGGGTAGACATCCTCAGGAGATTCTGCGTGTTCTTCGACTTGTTAACTCTTCAAATGTCGGCTGCAGACTGGCTCTGTTTTGGAAATCGTGTCCTTATTTATAGTTGAGTATTGTGCAGAGATGTTTTCTACACGGTCCGTCACTTTGGAGCTATTTTTTCTGATTGGTTATCACTGGCGCAAGTCATGGGTTTTATTCTCGTGTTATATAATGCCGGAATCCACAATTTTTTTTAATCTTCTAGTTTTCAAAGATCTTCTTCTTTTTTGTTAAATGAATCTTTATTGTGTTTGTAAATTTCAATAGCCTTACTGTGAAGTCTGGTGTTTTGTTCCGACAAAATTGGTCATTAGAAATCGGACGATGTCAAAGACATGTAATCAACCGCTGATCTTTCTATCTATTAAGAGGACGAAGGAAGAAGAAGAAACTTTAAATCAATTTTTTTTTTAGTTTAATTCTGTTGATATTTTCATTTAGAGTCTACAATGATTTTATTCAACACAATATACACTGCAAATAATTATATGGTAATTCAAATAGAATATACTTAGTATCCACTCCATCATTTACAATTCCCAGATCAATCAGGTGTGATTTGGCTCAGTATCCCGACGATACCTCTTTCATGGGGAAATTATAGACAGAATACAAAAACGAGAGATTACCGATAAAATTAATAAAAAAACTGAATATTTTCAGTGGATACAACGGATGAGTTAAAATGTAATTCAGGAAGATTACGTAAAGCTAAAGTTTTTAATTTTTTTAATTTACTAATTTAAGATTTATTTAGCCTGGTGGAGTTAAGGCCATGTGGCCTTCTCTTCCACTCACCAGGACAAACATATATTACATAAAAATATAACAATCTTAATTAACTCTAATATTAAACACTAAGTAAAAATTTGATCAAAAGATAATATCTAATATACATATTACGATCTATAATACAACCAGTTAATATTAGTTAAAATTAAGACTAAAACTAATAATAAAATGTATACAAGCAAGACATATTAAATTGTCCCTGTCTAGTGTATATAAAAAACACAGGAAAATAATGAGATATAGAAAACTAATTTTACGATTATACAATATTTAAAACAAAACAAATAAAAATATTTGTTATTCTTAATATTATTTACATAAATAATTAAATATATTAATATTGCTAAAAGAATACTATCAGTGAGGTGTATAAGTTAGTTTGTTATTAAATAATTCTTTAGTTTGTTTTTGAAGGATGTTATAGTTTGACAGTCTCTGACATAGGGCGGAAGGGAATTCCATGTTTTGGTAAGTGACACCGTAAAAGATAATGAATAATATACAGTGTGATGAGGCGGGATATAAAGGACAATGTGCTGATGGGATCGAGTGTCAAGATTATGTGTGTCGGATAGTCTGATGAAGCGGCGTGATAAATAATTAGGCGATGATGTGTGAAGTATTTTATAGAGAAGGGATAGGGAATGGACAGTTTCTACGATCTCTTAGACGAAACCACGATAATTGTTCCAGGGACGGTGTAACATGGTCAAATTTGCGAATACCACAAATAAAACGTGCGCAAGAATTATGAACACGTTGAAGTCTTTGAGTGAAAATAATATTTAAGTCTGTAAAAAGAGTGTCACAATAATCAAAATGGGGCATTGCAAGTGTTTCTACTAACATTTTCCTAAGAGCGAATGGCAGACAATTTCTTACGCGATTTAATGAATGTATTATTGAGAAGACTGTTTTGCATGTATGGTTTATTTGTGTATTCCAATTTAAGTTTTTGTCAATAAATACTCCTAGAATTTTTACTGTCTCACTATAAGGGATTTGAACTCCATTTAGTGACACATGCGAAACTGTGTTTAGGTTAATTGTAGATAATAGTCTCTGGTGACCCATAATGATTGATTGTGACTTTGTAGGATTTAATTGCAGTCCATATTTAACTGTCCAAGTCATTAGTGAGTCAAGATCCTCGTTAATTTTGGCAACAGCGTCATTTAGTGAATATTTGTCTGTGTGGATGTAGATTTGCATGTCGTCTGCAAATAAATTATGTTTGCAATGCTTTAGGGAGTTAGATATGTCATTTATGTAGATTGAAAAAAGCAAAGGTCCAAGTACCGAACCCTGTGGAACCCCAGCTTTACAGAAGGACCAAGAAGAACATAATGCATGATTTCCTACAACAGATTGCTGGCGCTCATGAAGGTAGGAATTGAACCATTTCGTGGCACTATCAGAGAGTAAGAGGTTTTTAAGTTTATGCAACAATAAGTCCAAGTCTACCGTGTCGAATGCTTTACTAAAGTCCAGTAATGTAAGAATGGTAAGTTTTCGATTATCAGCAGCTTCGCGTATGTCTTCGCAAATATTTAGTAGAGCAGTATTTGTATTGTGTCCTGTCCTGAAGCCTGACTGAAATTGATCTAGAAGGTTGTAATCATTTAGGTATTCAGTCAGTTGTTTATGGACTAATCGTTCCAGAGCTTTTGAAAGAGTAGGTAAAATGCTAATGGGTCGAAAGTCGTTTCGGGGTTGAGGGCGTTTTAACTTTAGGCAGTGGACGTACGAGGGCTTGTTTCCACAATGAGGGATATGTAGAAGTTTGTAGTGAGGAGTTAAAAATATGAGTTATAGTAGGTAGTATAGCTTCGATTATTTTATTCAGTAAAGTAATATTTATACGGTCAGTTCCTTCTGCTTTGGTTTTTATTCGCATGATGGCTTTCTTTACGTCGTAGTCTGTAACATATGAGAAGTGGAAATGTTCTCTGTCGGGTTGATTTGTCAGTGATAATTCATTTATTGTTTGTTCTTTATCCTTTGGAGTAGTAGTTATACCTGTGAAGTGATTATTGAGTGTGTCCAGGGAAACAGGTAATTTGTCTACCTGTGTTGTCTTTTCTTCCAATTCCCATTCTATTCAAGTTTTTCCAGATTTCTGAAGTATTGGTATTTGTTAGGTTGTATAAATGTCTAAGTTTGGCGTTTCTTATAGCTTGATTTGTCTTGTTACGTAACTGTTTATATTGAGTGAGACTTGTGTCTGTTTTGTTGAGTCTATATTTCTTATGTGCTGCGTCTCTATCAGTCATCAAGTTACGAATTGAAAGAGTCATCCAGGGTGCAGGGCGTCGTTTCACGAGTTTAGTTTTTGGTGGGGCATGTCTGTTGTATAATTGTAGTATAAAGTCATTTAGTGTCTCAACTTTTTCATCTACAGAATGCAGCGTCCATATTGAATGCCACGGCATCTGCATAGCTTCTTCAATTAGGGTTGCATTGTCTATATGTTTTAAGTCTCTATACGTAATAGTCTTTCGAGTCGGTTTAGGGCACTGCAGTGAATATGCTAAGAATATAATATCATGTGCTGATATTCCCGGGGCTGGCAGTTGCCCGTGAGTAAGTACTCTGTCTGGATTATTAGTTGCAATTAAGTCAAGTAACGTCTCAGAGTGATGAGTGTGATGTGTAGGTCGTAGGGGTAGGAGTGTCATATCACAAGCCTGGAACGTAGCCATCAGTTGTTGTGTATGTCTGTTATCAGTGTCTAGTATATTTATATTAAAGTCGCCCATAACGATAACGTGTTCATATTGTATTCGCGCGTTTTGTAAAGTGGACTCAATTTCAGCGATGGCTTTTATTTTAGGAGGTTGGTATACTACACAGAGAAGACATTTTTTGAAACTGACAAATATTTCTATGAACATAATTTCGGCAGATGGTTCGTTATTAGATAGATACACAATTTTAGGAGTAAGGTCTGTTACTAACGAAGGCTCCAATACCGCCCCCGCGACTGTAAACACGATCGTGTCTAAGAAAAGTATAACCATCCATGTCAATTAAAGAGATGTAATGGTGGGATTTAGCACGTTTCGGATATGAGAAGAGCATGAATATTTAAAGAGAAGAAAATAGTTCTGATCTCATCTATATGTGCAGTAATACTCTGAGTCATTGAAATGGGCTACCTGCAAGGAATTAGGGTATGTGGACAAAGCTATTTCTAAAGCATTCCTTGAAGTAGTGGGGGTCGAGAAGGGGAGTGGGAAGGTTATTGTTCCTGTAGCCTGTCAAAGACTGTCAAAGGAAAATCATCAATTTAAACGAAAAATGGTCGTAAAATATTTCAACAAACTTACAAACTAAACTTGGTATCACGTCACTAAGAATATCTTAATGTTATGTACTATTAATAAAATGTTTAAAGTGATAACTGTCGGTTATTCACTGGCCGTGTTTGCACTAATTATATTTCTGAGGCCCGGAGAATGATGCCGTTGTTATCTCCTTCTTTAACATGTATTGCTCCGTCAATTGTCCACACATTTGTTACACCATATTTGGTGATGCATTCTTTTAATAAGCTTATACCTCATTTGAGTTAAGTCTTCCCTAATTGTAACACCACTCCCTTTCAGCTGTTTTTTGTTCTGGAAAACCTCTCTCCTTTTCCGATAGCTTACGAATTTGACGATAACCGGCCGTGGCCGGCCCGCCTTTCTCCCCACACGATGACTCCTATCTATATCGCATGTTTCCAATTTAATACCTATTTTAGAGGCCACATCGATAGCTATTTTGTCTGTATCCTCAGCGTCCATCTCCGGGATGCCAAAGATACGTAAGCATTGGCGGCGTTGGTACTGTTCAAGGGAATCAGTTTTTTCGCACAACAGTTGTTCTAGTTTCATTATTTTAGTATCCCTTTCCTGTAACGACAGCTCCACTGTTTAATGACCTCAGTGTTCCGATCTATGGTTGTTTTCAACTCACTCACTATAGCCTCACGCACCGAGTCCTTTAGCAGCTGCAACATGGCAGGGTCCCTCAAACATTCCTGCATCACACGCTTTGTCATTTCTTCTTTATTCTCGTCGGAATCTTTGTTTTGCGTGGCGCCATTATTACAGAATAAATGTACACACAAATAATTTCAAAATATCCTATACTACCTGTAAAACACAAACAATCACCTGCTGGAAAAACTGTGCAAAAACACGAGCGACCAGTATATTCACTATATCACTGTCCGCCATGTTTAGAATCTGTTTTGGATAAAAATTATAATTCAGTTACAGAAATGAAAGAAGAATAAGTGATGGAAGAAGAATCATTGATATGTTGAAACTGAGTGCTTTGGAATAGAAATATATAATATACGAGAACGAACAAAACTATATTTCAAGTTCTTGTTACAAAAGCATTTATATATGGGTCCGAAACCTGGGACAATAAGTAGTAAACAAGCCAACAATATGTTGAAGAAGTAAATTGCTGTCCACCGTTCTGGTGGCATTTTGATGTAGTCACTCTCTTCATGCCCGATGTTTAGTAACATTTCGAAGGATTGGTGTCTCAAAAAGAATTACTTGTTCAGGTCGGGTTTGATTTTTCGGTAGAGCCGGATTCTCGTCTCAAGGTCGGCAGTTGGTACACTGGATACGGAAAACACTTTAAAATCACTGAAAACTGTTTCTTGTAGAAATAATTACAAATTTATTCACTTTGTAGGTTCCCAGCAGATTAAGTAAATTTAAGTGGTATTATTCTTCACCGTCAATTAAAAATGAATTATTTTCTTTTCTTGAATCAACTATTATTCTTGTATTAAATATTACATTTTATTAGGAGATCTCTTCTTGCTTCTATCTTTGTTGAAAGTTGTATGCAGAATGACTAGTGTAATTCTTTTATAATTGTAAAGAACATTATTACATCACATGATGTTATTTTAAATTCTATCATAGAGTAGAGAAAAATATGGTTAATAGTCCTTTAAATATAAGGTTTAATTTGATTTGTTAATAAGAAAAGTTAATTGTTTTAACATCCAATCAGAGTTTAATTTACTTTCATTTAAAAATATGAAGTAAAGCAGGTGTGGTAACAGAAAGCAGTATAATTTTGACAACAATGACTTAAAAACAATTTTTACAAGCATTCTTTACAAAAACTGTTATGTAATACAATTTATTTAATTGTTACTGAGATATTTTATTCAATAACGAACAACAATGAATTATTTAGATGTTTTTCTTTATCTTCTTCTTCACTTCCTGGTTTATGCAAAGAGTTGCCTGTTCCGTCTTTATAAAAAACACATTATCACTACAGGATCTTCCTTTTCTAAACCCTGCATGTTCTTCTTCTAAGAGTGTGTCAGATATCTTCTTCAATCTATTATTTATATTTTTTCCTATATAATTCATAGGTGGAGTTCAATAAGCTTTTCTTTATTTAAGTTATATTTAAATATTAAAAGAAATTTTAAAAATACAAAATTATTAACTTAAACTTTATATTTATTATGATATTAAAATCCTGCTGTAATGTAGCAGTAGAAATGGATTTCTGGAGGCGATCAGCGAGGATTTCAAGACGGAATAAAATCAGAAACAGCACAACATGGGAAATCATGAAGCTGAAAAAAAAATACAGAAAAAAGTTTGAAATTGTATGGATACATCATAAGAATTGGAAGAAGATAAATACCAAAGAAGATTCTTGATTGGAAAGTTAATATAAGAAGAGAAAGAGGCATACATAGAGAACGCTGGGTCAGATGGAGTGAGGAGATGCCGTGGAAGCTAGCGATTGAGGGATGCAGATGCTTTAGACAGGAACCTCTGGCGACAATTGACTTTGGGTGAAGGAGAACCACTATACTGTGGAGCATTCCTAATAAAATAAATTAACAATATTCTTAAGATGGAGATAATAAAATGCAGTGATTTGTGTCGTATAATGTACATTAACACTACCTTTTGGATATTTTTTGTATATACATTGTACGTAGTATACATAAAGGGCAGTGGTTTTACTTCCCGCACGAGGGTGTAAATGTACTATTACAGTACAGTTATTTAGGTTGACAACCCCGAAATGTAGGAAGTTTAACTTTCAATAATGATCGTCATTGCTGTAAGTACGAGAAACAACGCACTATAGCGCAAAAAACTTAATATATATATGAACAAGGGAACTATCAACCATTGCATGCCGAAACCTGCCTTCAAATTTCCTTCATAAAAGCGTTGTGTGATTTACCAAGACCGTGTCAAGGAATTATCTGCCGCTTTTAACTGCAATGCATTAGAATCCAAACGCCAAAGCACTCATTTAAACTATAGGGAAGTAAGACAATTCGAGAAGTGGTAGATTGGATAACCCCCTAACATGTACCACTCACGCCGCGTCCCACTGCATTCCACTCCGCTCTTACTCATGCAGGGAGTTCATCTACTCCGTACAGTGGGGATGCCATTTGCTGAATTATACATTCTATCTCTGTGCCTTGCAGTTAAAAAACGGCAGATTTTTTGGACACGACCTTGATACATCACTAAGTTTCTCTGAAAGAATTTTCATGTAGCTTTCAACATCCAATGTTGACAGTTGCCTTGTAAGAGCAACTTGAGACGAGCATTGACAACTGACATGCTGCTAATGGTTTCAGATGCCAACCAGTGATTTCACGAACATGAATATGTGAGCAATTCTAAATAATAATCCATCCATCCATCCATAGTAATTCTGCCCGAGGGCAGGTCATTCACTGGAATCATAGCATTTTCATGCTATGCTTGCAGCTTTACCAGGGAATTATAGGTGTGGTAGCTTCCCGTTGCTTTCCACACCGGTGAAGAATGATGATGATGATGATGATGGTAAGGATGATTATGATGGCCATATGATTTCGGGGCCTTAAACTGTTTCTGACATTTGTCTTACAGGTGAGGAAAAACCCCGATAAAAATCTCACCCAGAAAAACTGGCCTGCTGCGTGTGACAAGGCCGCACGCTACCTCGAGACAACAGCGGGAGACATCAAAATGGCTATCATTACAAAACGTTACAAAACGCGAAATATCATGTGAAAAGAAGAAAGAATATAATTATATTCATTATGAATTAACATAGATGAGATTAATTACCAAGTTAGCGCATGCGTGCGGTTACTCTGCCAAAAATTGGTCAGCTTCACTCAATTTTTCTTAACACACACAACTGATTTGCTAAGGTATGACACATCCTTTTGTTCCTTATTGGGAACACGGGAATAGAAATCCATGCTATAACTTCTCTCATCTCCGGGAAACAAGGATGAGAGAAATTATACACAAACAATAGATGTTACGATTAATTTGTAATCAGATGAAAATACACGTACAGGAAATGAATGGAATGAAGTCAGCGTTAATCTCGAAACAGTGGGTTGAATGTCACAGGAGGAGAAGAAAAGAAAATCACCTGATACATTTTTGTTTCATCTTTGTATGGACAGTGTTAAACATTGGACAATGTCCCCGTGAAACAGTTCTAGATTTGTTGTGCTGAAGAAAAACAAGGATTGTCCAAACATAGGCTACAAAATTAATGTACATATTAACGTAGAATGCGTGCTATTATGCATTGCAGAGACTTTTGATGTCCAAACTCCTTTCAAAAAACATTAAACTGAAAATATATAAAACTATTATTCTACCAGTTATATTATATGGGTGCGAAACATGGACTCTTACTTTAAGGGGGGGGGAAAGGAGATTATGAGTATTTGAGAATAAAGTTGTTAGGAAAAATTTTGGACCAAAGAGAGATGAACAGACAGATGAATGGAGAAGACTACATAACAATGAACTACATGGTCTTTATAGGAAGCCAGATATAATAAGAACAGATAAGTCTCGTAGACTGCGTTGGGCAGGCCATGTTGCACGTATGGCGAATGAAAGAGGTTCATGGAAGCTTCTTGTAGGAAAGCCAGAGGGAAAACTCCCATTGGTAGACCAAGAATGAGGTGGGAGAATAACATTAACTATGATTTGAGGGAAGTAGATTATACAGGGAATGATTGGAAAGCATTGGCTCAGGATAGGGATGTATGGAAGAGCTTATGTCCGCGCGGCCATGATCCTACGGGTTCGATAGTGCAATGAGTAAGTAGTAGTAAGTATGATAAGAAGATGTGAAGGTAGAATAGAGAAATTCCGTTTCTAAATTCGATTTATTCCCGACTACGGACAATGTATTTATTAATGTATGTATGGATTTATTACAGATCAAAAACGCTGAAAGTACTTTGAGAAATGAGTACAGCCTCATGTCCTACTGGTCAGACCTTCTCATGGGGTCAGGGGTTTGATTCTCGGTCAGACCATAGGAATTTTTTGCTTAAAGGTAGTTATCCCTGTGCTAAGCCATGGTCTGGATTTAGATTGCTTAAGGACTCTCCTGGCACTTCATTATCATTCATCGTCTATCATAACATCGGGGTAATGCAACTGCGCCTTCCAGATGGCCCAATTAATAACTGGCTTACAATTCCATCAATACCAGGGAGAGGATATCAGAAATGTCACATATTCTTAATAATAAAACCGTAGTATGAAAAATCAGGGTATATATATAATTCGCGAACATTATAAAGCGGTATCTTTTAAATTAAGAAACGATTTCTTTAAACGTTTTGAATTCCTGAGTAAGGAGAGATATCCATTGTTAGCCAGGAACTATCAAGCAAGAGGAAGGCGTGATGTTGGAAGACCTAGAAGACGTTGGGCTGATGCAATATGAAGTCGGAACGGGCAATTGCCTAATCCCTGGAGTGATGATGATTGATGATGATGATGATGAATTCCTAAATCCCGTTGACCTTAAATTTACAATTACTACGTTTCTGACCTACCTTAATTCTCATTTTTACATCACATTCATTCATGGATTGCAAATAAACAGGCTAGTGACCGATGCCAAGGACAACAAGAGCAGTATAATAAAAAAACTAAATATTTAAAAATTAAAACCGGATTACAAAAATGGTTTTTACAATGCAGCGAAATGAAAAGTAAAAAAAAAAAATAGCATCATTCATGAGTAAAAGACTATTTCCAAGCATTTTTAAATACTATAAATTATCCTCAGACTGCAAAAAAGATAATGCTTTCTTTTTAATTTTCAATTCACTACATTTAGGATTTTTTTGTAGATGGATTTTAGTTCTTAAAGGGTTTCATTGATGTGCGCCGGCAGGAGAGAAAACAAACAGAAAGATTAAGAGATGTTTTTAAAATGTTTTTATAAAAAAATTAAGAAATATATTTTTTTATTAAGTCACTGCTTGAATAAAAATTCACCCCCTGTCGAAAAAAAATACACAGAAAAAGTTAAGAAATATTTCAAAATCAAGAATTTTTTTTATTAAGTCGCTGCTTGAAAAAAATACACAGAAAAAATTAAGAAATATTAAAAAAATCAAGAAATGTTTTTTTTATTAAGTCACTGCTTGAATAAAAATTCACCCCCTGTCGAAAAAAATACACAAAAAAATAAGAAATATTTCAAAATCAAGAATTTTTTTTATTAAGTCGCTGCTTGAAAAAAAATTACCCCCCTGTTGGGAAAGAAAATACACAGAAAAAAATTAAGAAATATTAAAAAAATCAAGAAATGTTTTTTTTATTAAATCACTGCTTGAAAAAAAAAATCACCCCCCCCCCCGTCGGGAAAAAAAATACAGAAAAAATAAAAAATATCTTAAAAATTAAGAAATATTTGGTATTAAGTCACTGCTTGAAAAAATTCACCCCTGTTGGGAAAGAAAATACACAGAAAAAATTAAGAAATATTTTAAAAATTAAGAAATATGTTTTATTAAGTCACTCTTTCAATAAAAATTAACCCCCGTCGTGAAAAAATACAAAAAAAAAATAAAAATTAAGAAGTATGTTTTATTAAGTCGCTGTTTGAATAAAAATTCACATCCTGCAGATGCACCTCCCTCAAAGTAATTATGGCAGCGCCATTGGTTTCATTTTTATAAACACCAAATGCGGTTTGAATTTTGTTCTGATTCCCCCATTGTTGTAAGTACTAAGGGTGTCAATAGACCTCTAGAGGGCACTGATGCAATATAACAAACTAACAAGTAGTGAAGCAGATATCAAGGTCGCGATGCAATCAAAACTTTTTTCTTTAAGTTTTATCTCGCGTGATGATAATTAGATCCTTACAAAGGATGTTCTGCTACGTGGCACTCGTTTACAGAACGGAGGCATTGCATTAAAACATTTACATATCTTCATGTTTAATCAAAACTGCATTAAATTAAAAGATTACATCCTAACTAAAAAGCATTGCCCAACATTGTTATTCTTCTTCTCTGCATAGTATAAATATACAGTCTCTTCACTCCTGAATTAGTACTCCCGGAGCAGCTGCTGTTCGCCACTTTCAAGTCTGACACGTGTTGCTTCAGTTCCGAATTTACCTATATGTAATAAAGAATGCCATATTTCGAGACAAGAGCCCCAATGTATGTCACGGGATGTCAGACATGTACTGAAGTAGGCGAGTAAATCTCAGCAATATTTTTTCCACTGCAGTTCGCCGGCCACCCAGGGAGCTTCTAAACACAGCTGTCGGAAGGGGGTTGTGCATCAGTACTGTACTCTAAAAACACCTTGTACTTGGTCAGGAGATAACATAGGTTAAATCTTCTCCTTTTTCTTATTCCGTATTGTATTGTAAGCCTATGTTTTCCCTTTACTGAGATTTAGGCGCTCTCCCCCTGCAGGCAAGAATTTGCACAATACTAATTTAATTACACTTGATTTCGTATAGATGTCATTTGAGTGGTCCGTGGTCAGCGTTCCGCCTCATACTGGCATCTAGGAAACCAAGGTAGTACTAGGACGAGAAAAAATTCGGTAAATTTTGCGTCATTTGAGTGGTCCGTGGTCAGAGTTCCGCCTCATAATGACATCTAGGAAACCAAGATAGTACTAGGACGAGAAAATTCGGTAAATTTTGCTTAGAGGCCTTTTCATTCAGGCTTAAGGATTTTTTACGAGCCTGAAAATCTTCAGACTCGGGACCCACGGCTTAAAGTCTCTCCCGGAGCACTTGCTCCGACCACGTCCGGGTTTGAACCGCGACCCTCGGGACCAGAGGCGAGGAGCATAACCACTAGTCCACCGCGGCTGACTTTTCTTATTCTTTATTTGTAGAATTTTCATTGTGTTTGTTTCCCAAACCACACCTCGGAGGAAGACGTATTGGATGTGCTGCCACTGTCTATCCATCTCTTCCTCTTGTTCTTCTCCCTCCACTGGTCTATCTTCTTTAGCTCTTTTTGCAAATCTGTTGTCTTCCATTCTTTCTATATGATCTTTCCAATATTTTCGTCAGTCTATAATAAAATTGTTTATATCTTGAACTTGAATTCGTCTCTAATTGCTGCATTGTGTATCTTATCAAATAATGTTTTCCCCTGAATAGTTCTTAACATCTTCATTTCACATGTGCTTGTTATTTGTTGTATCAGCCCTAGTTTCTGCTTCATATATGATATCTGGTCGAACTATCGATTTGTATACATGGATTTTGCTTTCTTCATCATCATCATCATAGTACATTCACGAATTTAGGTCATTTGTTGACCTGTTTCGGCCTCAAGAAAAACACAATCCAGAAGTCTTTTGAGTGGACGTCCTGGTCTTCTTCTTCCTGCAGGTTGATATCTTAACATTTGTTTGGGTATCTTGTGATCTTCCATTCGATGAACATGTTGCATCCATCTTGACTTATAATCAGAAATGTTGTTTTCTAAAGGTTCCATGTGCAATTCTCCAAAGATGTCTTCATTTTTTTTGTGATCTAGTAGTGTGTTTCCTGCAGTCCTCTGAAGGTATCTCATTTCAGCAGATTTAAATCTGTGTATATCCTTCTGTTTCAACGTCCATACTTCGCTACCATACAAAAGAGTTGGAAGAGCCACTGTTTTATACACTTTTAGTCTTGAATGTTTTTGGACTAACTGTGGCTTGAAGATAGAATTTATTAACCTTAAAATTCTTAAAAATTTTGATATTTTTGCATTTACATCATTTTCTTCTTCATATGAGATATTGCATCCTAGATATGTAAAATTATCCACCTGCTCCAAAATTGTATTGTCAAGTACAAATTTACTTCTGACAGGATCTACACCTTGGGTTCGTTGCGCCAAATTAAAACTTTCATACATCCTGATATACACAGCTCGCAATCCCAAGGATCAAAGACAGAAACATTAAATAAATCCTGTAAAATTTCATAATAAAAAAAATTATACAATTGTGTGAAAGGCAAATTTACAATAAAATGATCTTGAAGAAGATTTCCGGGCTGTAGGCCGTGGTCTCGAGGTTTGAAGTTCCCCGACGTTTCGCCAGAGACAGCGTCTGGCATCCTCAAGGGTTGTCTCGCTGTAGGCCGTGGTCTCGAGGTTTGAAGTTCCCCGACGTTTCGCCAGAGACTGCGTCTGGCATCCTCAAGGGTTGTCTCGCTGTAGGCCGTGGTTTTGAGGTTTGAAGTTCCCCGACGTTTCGCCAGAGACAGCGTCTGGCATCCTCAAGGGTTGTCTCGCTGTAGGCCGTGGTCTCGAGGTTTGAAGTTCCCCGACGTTTCGCCAGAGACAGCGTCTGGCATCCTGAAGGGTTGTCTCGCTGTAGGCCGTGATCTCGAGGTTTGAAGTTCCACGACGTTTCGCCAGAGACTGCGTCTGGCATCCTCAAGGGTTGTCTCGGTGTAGGCCGTGGTATCGAGGCTTGAAGTTCCCCGACGTTTCGCCAGAGACTGCGTCTGGCATCCTCAAGGGTTGTCTTGAGGATGCCAGACACAGTCTCTGCCGAAAAGTCGGGGAACTTCAAGCCTCGATACCACGGCCTACAGCCTGGAAATCTTCTTCAAGATCATCATAGCAACTCCGGCCGTGAAAGTCTAAGTTAATACGAATAAACTATTGGCAATGTGATCTAAATATGATTGTATTTGGAATCTTCGAGTGAAGTAAGTAGAAGGATTAAAATATAAAATTATGGAATAATAATAATAATACCTTTATTTATTTTGCCTGGCAGAGTTAAGGCCTTAAGGCCTTCACCTGAAAGGTCCGTCTCGTCAATTTAATTAGTTTAACTGTAGCGCTTTCGGGACTTGTCCCATCATCGGCAGGATTCAAAACTGGTGTTTCACTGAAGATCTGGTACCTTTCAGCTGAGGTGAATATTCCATAATTTTACAGGCTATTTTAATTTTGAATAATACTTCAACGGAACACAGATGGAGTAATATACTAACCGAGCTGTTTCCAAACTCAGGTGACAAGTGGATTAGACGAAGGTGTGGAATGCGATTCTTAGAAAGTAATGCAATCACCACCGTAACATTCCGTTGAAGCAACTTACCTGTAACAAACATAAACACTGTGTTCAGCCACAACGTAAACACACTAATTAGAGAAAGGGTTCACATTGCATTTAGATAAGAGCAGACACACAATTCACTTTCAATCCAGACCTAAAGAAAAAAATATATGGCAGTTCTGCGTCCCAGAACGAGAATTCTTCACACTTCTACAAGGGTTTTTGCAATTTGTACTTGGGTACGCAAGGAAGCTTCTTGTAGGACAACCAGAGGGAAAACTCCCAGTTCGTAGACCAAGAATAAGGTGGGAGAATAACATTAACTATGATTTGGGGGGAAGTAGATTATACACGGAATGATTGGAAAGCATTAGCTCAGGATAGGGATGTATGGAGAGCTTATGTCCGCGCGGCCATGAACCTATGGGTTCGATAGTGCCAGTGAGTAAGTAAGTAAAGCGATCCCACAACAGGCCCGGAGGCCCTTGGGGTAGTAGGAGATTAAGTCTCCCACTTTTTTTTCTAGACAATCGGCACTTTATGTCAGCCGGGTTGTCAGCCCTGCGTGACGGCCGCCTTTACCTCCAGAACAAGCGTGCCAGTGAGTAAGTAAGTAAGTAAAATTTTATTTCAGAGCACAATTTCCTCCATGTTATATAAGAATTATTGGTGGACTAGTGGTTATGCTCCTTGCCTCTGGTCCCGAGGGTCGCGGGTTCAAACCCGGCCGGGATCGATGGATTTTTTAGGGCGGAAAAATCCAAGGAGCAAGTCCTCCGGGAGGGACTTTAAGCCATGGGTCCCGAGTCTGAAGATTTTCAGGCTCATAAAAATCCTTAAGCCTGAATGAAAAGGCCTCTATGAAAAATTTACCGAATTTTCCCGTCCTAGTACTACCTTGGTTTCCTAGGTGTCAGTATGAGGCGGTGCGCTAACCACGGAACACTCAAAATGACATCTATACGAAAACAAGTGTAACTAAATTAGTATGGTTCAAATTCTTCCCTGTAGGGGGAGAGCGCCTAAATCTCTGTAAAGAGAAAACATGGGCGCAATACACAATATAAGAATTAGTGGTACAACGGACCGGATTCATGTATAAAATCGCAGACAGACATATGTCTAACGCTGTACAAAATACATTTCTACAAAATTCAGTTCACAAAGAATAGAACATAACCAACGCGAGGTAACTGGAGTTCTTCCCCCCAACATTGTGTGGAAACGAGCGATTCTTGGAATTATGTTAATCGTGAATTTGCATAATGATGTTAACCAGCGGAGAAAATGAGGCGTTTTATATTCTTTCACTTCTTCTTCCATTCGTATAATTTATGCTTAGATACAGTAATAACATTTCTTTTATTTCCCAATTTTATTTCTTTTCTGTTTAACGAGATTCAATGCGCCGTAAGATGCAACTAATGTACTTTCCCTTTTATTAAGAAGAAGCGTCTTGTCATCAATTATAACTTATGTGTTGGTCCGGAGATCGTTCCTGGTTCGCAATTTCCACGGTTCAAACACAACCCGCAAGAAGGATTTTTTCCCACTATTTTCATAGCGTATAAATCGTAAGTATGTTTTCCTTCCAATGACAAGTAAATCGTACGTTTATTATTATTGTTATTATTATTATTATTATTATTATTATTATTATTATTATTATTATTATTATTATTATTATTATTATTATCATTCTTGATGTCCCAACTCGTTTAAAAAAACGTTAAACTGAAAATTTATAAAACTGTTATTCTACCAGTTATATTATATGGGTGCGAAACATGGACTCTTACTTTAAGGGAGGAAAGGAGATTACGAGTATTTGAGAATAAAGTTCTTAGGAAAATTTTTGGACCAAAGAGAGATGAACAGACAGGTGAACGGAGAAGACTACATAACAATGAACTACATGGTCTTTATAGGAAGCCAGATATAATAAGAACAGTTAAGTCTCGTAGACTGAGATGGGCAGGACATGTTGCACGTATGGGGAATGAAAGACGTGCATGGAAGCTTCTTGTAGGAAAGCCAGAGGGAAAACGCCCAGTTGGTAGACCAAAACTGAGGTGGGAGAATAACATTAACTATGATTTGAGGGAAGTAGGTTATACAGGGAATGATTGGAAAGCATTAGCTCAGGATAGGGGTGTATGGAGAGCTTATGTCCGTGCGGTCATGAACCTACGGGTTCGATAGTGCCAGTGAGTAAGTAAGTAATAATAATAATAACACTGGTCAACATGATTTTTGTCTCATGAGTACCAATAGTTGTACTTAATGCAGTTTTTATCGTGTTTTCAAATATGTATTCGGAATTTCTCCATCACCCAAAGCTTTTTTCTTATTTTAATTTCAATTACTGCATTTAAATAATTATGTTTCTTAATAAACGCTTTTTCGTCCATTTGTCCACTGTAAAACAAAACGGGGAACACTTTCATCAGGAGATTTCAGCTATGGAAAAGAGATATCAATGCAAATGGAATCCTAATATGCTGGCCGATTATTGTTGGACCATCAAGAGGGATGCTCCACAGGCGAAATATAGCAGAAAATCGTCATTCCTTACTTTCCAGGTGAGCCCGAATGTTCGAATATTGTGTAGTTACGAATGTAGAACATATTAAAGTGTTTGAAATTATAAATTCTTGTCTGTCGGAAACCTTGCGTGATGGAGAAAAACCTTTATAATATTTGAATTCAGGGGGGGAAAAAAATACTATCCGAATCAAATATTTTTCTTTCTGAGACAAAAAAAGTTTATTTGTTGTTGCTCAGTGTTATACCTAGGCTTAATATCTCTGAAATAAACCAACGAGAGTGAGATGTTGACTGAAACTGAGAATGGAAGGACCTTATATCACCTTTTCTCACCTCCATCCTCATACTCTTACGTAGTGAGTTCTGCCATTTAATTTACTTTACATTGTAGGCCTTACAATATAACTAACTCACTGGCACTATCGAACCCGTAGGTTCAAAGCCGCGCGGACATAAGCTATCCATATATTCCTATCCTGATTTAATGTTTTTCAAAAATACCCTGTATAATCTACTTCCCGCAAATCATGGATAATGTTATTCTCCCACCTCATTTTTGGTCTACCAACTGGGCGTTTTCCCTATGATTATCCTACAAGAAGCTTCCATGGACGTCATTCATTCCCCCGTACGTGCAACATGTCCTGCCCATCGCAGTCTACGAGACTTAACTGTTCTCATTATATCTGGCTTCGTATACATACACATAATTTTATATTTTAATGTTGAATAATACCTCAACGCAACACATCATGAATCTTTAAAAGTAGTTTTCTTCTTTCACTTCTCTGTTCATGTCTCTTTGGCCCAAACATTTTCCTAAGAACTTTATTCTCAAATACACGTGATCTCCTTTCCTCCCTTAAAGCAAGAGCCCATGTTTCGCATCCATATAATATAACTGGTAGAATAATAGTTTTATGTTTTCAGTTTAACCTTTTTTTCAAAGGAGTTTTTATGTCCCAGTAATGCACGTTAGATCTGTAGTTAAAATATATATATATATATATATATATATATATATATATATATATGTTATAATTAAATGTTTAACATTGAGCAATGCAAGCTTAATATTGTATGATAAGAAAAATAAATGCCTGGACGGGATTCGAACCCGGATCTCTGAGTCTGTACCTCAGCGTGATATCCATTACACCACCAGGCGAATCCAATTCAAACACTTATTTTTCTTATATATGTATTATACTCTCCATTAATACATATATAAGAAAAATAAGTGTTTGAATTGGATTCGCCTGGTAGTGTAATGGATATCACGCTGAGGTACAGACTCAGAGATCCGGGTTCGAATCCCGTCCAGGCATTTATTTTTCTTATCATACAATATTAAGCTTGCATTGCTCAATGTTAAACATTTAATTATAACATCGATAAAGCGTCACTGCTATAAAGTAAAATAAATATTCTCTTTAATTTGCTTACGTGATATAGTCAGCTACTAGATGGCAGTGAAGACAGTGTTCTCGCGACATCTAGTAATAATGGAGAGTATAATACATATATAAGAAAAATAAGTGTTTGAATTGGATTCGCCTGGTAGTGTAATGGATATCACGCTGAGGTACAGACTCAGAGATCCGGGTTCGAATCCCGTCCAGGCATTTATTTTTCTTATCATACCATATATATATATATATATATATATATATATATATATCCATCCATAGTAATTCTGCCCGAGGGCAGGTCTTTCACCGCAATCATAGCATTTTCATGCTATGCTTGCAGCTTTACTAGGGAATTGTAATTGTGGTAGCTTCCCGTTGCTTTCCACACCGGTGAAGGATGATGATGAAGATGATAATGATAAGGATGATGGCCATATGATTTCGGGGACCGTTTGGGCCTTAAAGTTCTCCTGACATTTGTCTTACTTACTTACTTACTTACTTACTCACTCACTGACACTATCGAACCCGTAGGTTCATGGCCGCGCGGACATAAGCTCTCCATACATCCCTATCCTGAGCGAATGCTTTCCAATCATTCCCTGTATAATCTACTTCCCTCAAATCATGGTTAATGTTGTTCTCCCACCTCATTCTTGGTCTACCAACTGGGCGTTTTCCTTCTGGCTTTCCTACAAGAAGTTTCCATGCACGTCTTTCATTCCCCATATGCGCAGCATGTCCTGCCCATCGCAGTCTACGAGACTTAACTGTTCTTATTATATCTGGCTTCCTATAAAGACCATGTAGTTCATTGTTATGTAGTTTTCTCCATTCACCTGTCTGTTCATCTCTCTTTGGTCCAAAAATTTTCCTAAGAACTTTATTCTCAAATACTCGTAATCTCATTTCCTCCCTTAAAGTAAGAGTCCATGTTTGGCACCCATATAATATAACTGGTAGAATAATAGTTTTATATATTTTCAGCTTAACGTTTTTTGAAAGGAGTTGGGACATCAAGAGTCTCTACAATGCATAATAGCACGCATTTCCAGAATTGAGCCTATGTTTAATTCCTTTGTGCATCTCATTCCTCTTTGTGATTATTGTTCCTAGGTATTTGAATTCAGCCACTTCCTCAAAATTTCCCTCATTTGTCATTAGCTGTCCATTTCCATTATATACTGAATTTCTACATGTGACCATATATTTAGTTTTATTGATATTTACTTCCAGTCCTAATTTCTTAGTGTTACTCAATAGTGTGTGCGTGTTGTCCTTTAGTATCTCCTCGCTATCGGCCAGTAGTACTACATCATCAGCATAAACTAACAGCTTATTAATACCATTCAGCTGTAAGCCTTCCTCATTCTCTAAAGATTTAATGGGCGTGCTCTAGTACAAAATTAAATAGTAGAGGAGATAGTGCATCTCGACATTTGTCTTACAGGTGAGGAAAAACCCCGATAAAAACCTCACCCAGAAAACTGTCCCGGGCCCGCTGCGTGACAAGGCAGCGCGCTATCCCGAGACCACAGCAGTGGACTCACATAAAATAAAATTATAATTACACATTATGAAATTAAACAAAAACAACAAACAAACGAAACAAGAAATAAGACTAAGAAAGTAAGTAGCAATAATAATGAATTAAAATGTGGTGAAAATAGCGTTCAAAAATATTTTAAATATTGTGTAAGAGCATTTATTTTAAAATATTAATTATTGGATTACACAATACTTCAATTAAATGAACACCCAGAATGAACACGCTTGTATCCATGAGATGAACAGTTTGTTCACCATTACAACGGAGCAGACATGTCCGTTTGGAGATGAAATATGAACATTTTTAGACAAGATTTAAACTTTCCACGTCCAGACATAAATTGCGTTTAATACAAAAGAGTATTAATAAAGTTAATCCAAGAGAACTGAGTTTTTCTTGACCGTGAACAAGAGTCCATCAAGTTAACTTGCAGCAGTTTTAGGCTCAGTGATGAACCAAATGGCGTGGCCTACTTTAAGCAGCGAGGAACAGAGCGAGAGAGAGAGAGAGAGAGACCATAGTCGCTGCCACCACTTTTACCACCTCTTCGTAACTCTCCAGTAAAAATGTTGGTTGTAGAAACAAACCAGTCCAGTCCCTTCCCAAGAAGCCAAGCGAGAGCTCCAGTTTTCACGTGCGTGAACCAGTCAAGTGCTATTGTTAACTCGAATTCACATCGAGTCGTGTAGCTGCAAACGTACTCCTACAAGTTTTGACTCGTGTTCTTCCAGCATCGGCCGCCACATTCTATCTGTCATCAGCCCTTCAAATGTCAAGATATGAAATTTGATTTTTGTAAGTATTTTTATACAATATTATTTGCAATCAATGTTTTATGATAAAATTCATAAACATACCTTCTTTGGTCAGTGCCATCGTCTTCAACTTGTAAAAAGATGCGAATGCTTTTAGTTTCCTTTTCTTTACAGGGAAAAGCCACACACGGCACTGACCAAGGAAGGTACATATTTGAATTTTATCATATGACTATGAATAGTCCACCGCTGTGGTCTCGAGGTAGCGTGCTGCCCTTGTCACGCAGCGGGCCCGGGTTCGATCCCCGGTCGGGGCAGTTTTTTCTGGGTGACGTTTTTATCGGGGTTTTTCCTCACCCGTAAGACAAATGTCAGGCCCAAACGGTCCCCGAAATCATATGGCCATCATCATCATCATCCTTTACCAGTGTGGAAAGCAACGGGAAGCTACCACACCTACAATTCCCTAGTAAAGCTGCAGCATGAAAATGCTATGATTGCAGTGAAGGTCCTACCTTCGGGCAGAATTACTATGGATGGATGGATATGGCAATGTGCCTCAACGGTTTTCCATCCATCGTAATTTTTCCCGAGGGCAGGTCTTTCACTGCAACCATAGCATTTTCATGCTATGCTTTGCAGCTTTACTAGGGAATTGTAGGTGTGGTAGCTTCTTGTTGCTTTCCACACCGGTGAAGGATGATGATGGTGATGATGATGATGATGGCCACTTGATTTCGGGGACCGTTCGGGCGTTAAAGTTTTCCTAACATTTGTCTTTCAGGTGAGAAAAACTCCGATAAAAACCTCATCCAGAAAAACTGTGCCGGCCGGGGATCGAACCCGGGCCCGTTGCGTGACAAGGCAGCACTCTACCTGGAGACCCTCAACGGTTTTAAACAATAAATTTTACTAGTATTGATTCTATGGCCAATCACGCTAAAACGAAGTCTAAGATTCATGTTTGTCAAAATAATTGATACATTCTATTGACCATGGCACAGTGAGGGAAAACTTATGATTCTCACACAAAATGAAGAATATTGTAACTTGCATTATTTTTTGTTATTGTTTAATTTTAAAAAGTAATGAAAAAACATATGATAAAAATTTAAACCACTCCTTACAACATCTATTATTTGTTTTATAAAGGGTTTTTCTTTCCTACAGCACACCATAGGCTAAATGCCAAAACATTTTATTCCAAATTTCATTTTAATACTATTTATGACTGGCCATGAGGAATTTGGAAGTTATTTTAGGAGATTTAATATTAACCAGACAGTGATGATAATTGTAAATGTCAAGAATCAATACAATCTGTAAAACATGTTTTATTTGATTGTCCTGTATTCGAAAGACAACGATTCTGGTTAAACTTACTTTTAAATGATGATGAGGCTTCTGTCTCAATGTGTGAAGTGATTTTTAACAACCAAAATTATTATAAACATTTTATGAACTTCATAACAATATGTAGTATTTTGTAAGACACTTATAGACGATTTATGTAATTCATAGCACTGATTCAAAACCATAAGATAATATTCTTGTTTTACAATGTATAGTATAATGTTGTTATAGTAAGCTACAACCCTAACATGCCTTTGTGGAGAAATAGGGTTTCAAAATTTTTGGAGATTCAATAATAATACATCTGTTATAAGGAAAAAAACACGCACAAACTATTGAGTAACACTAAGAAATTAGGACTGGAAGTAAATATCAATAAAACTATAGCCTATATATAGTCACACGTAGAAATAATACATTATATAATGGAAATGGACAGCTAATGATAAATGAGGGAAATTTTGAGGAAGTGGCTGAATTCAAATACCTAGGAACAATAATCACAAATAAGAATGAGATGCACAAAGAAATTATACATAGGCTCAATTCTGGAAATGCGTGCTATTATGTATTGCAGACACTCTTGATGTCCCAACTCCTTTCAAAAAACGTTAAACTGAAAATACATAAAACTATTATTCTACCAGTTATATTATATGGGTGCGAAACATGGACTCTTACTTTAAGGCAGGAAAGGGGATTACAAGTACTTGAGAATAAAGTACTTAGGAAAATTTTTGGACCAAAGAGAGATGAACAGACAGGTGAATGGAGAAGACTACATAACAATGAATTACATGGAAGCCAGATATAATAAGAACAGTTAAGTCTTGTAGACTGCGATGGGCAGGATTCTTCGTACGTGAAGTTTTTTCTGTATTTTTGTACATATTCCAGGACTGATTCTGTTTGTAATTCTTTGAGAATGTCACGATTCCTTTTATGGTCAAACTTGGGTCATCATCATTTAGAGCAGTTCTTTTACATCTTCTTTGAGACTTTTTAGTAAGGTAAGTCCTCACAACAGGTTACTGCCCTGAAGTGAGCAAGTCCAGTGGTCGGGTTGTCACCTTAGGCCTCTGGACAGGCGCCATTATGATACAGTATTTACTCTGTATCTTGATGGAACGGTGACTCGGTCCCCAGAGCCCCGCTTGTTTTAGGCAAGTTGCACCACGAGCAGGTGGGGAGAGGTTATATAGAATGCACTTCACTATCTTTTATGTAGAGGAAAATACAAATTGAGAACTATTTCCCTATTGATACAAGTAGTCTCCCTGGGATTGTCCTTACAAAAGTTGAACATTGGTTATTTATTCACTAAATTGCCATTGTAAAGTGGCCTTGGTAATGATCCTTTTCAAAGAATCCCTAATTCCATCATAAGGAAATGTTCAATGGCTCGTAGAAAGATGATAATTTACATTTCATTCTAAAGCCTGCTTCGTATTAATGAAATTGTTGTAGTTCTTGATTTTGCAGCAGAAGTTTTCTGTAGTTTGTAAAAAAAAGAAAGTTCTGTTTTCAAGAAATTTATTGAGAGTTCGGAAAACTAAAGTTACATGAGGATCCATGTTTTAAGAAATTAGGCACAAGCACTGTGAATAAATTTCAACAGTAGGAAGTAACAATATGAGGTAATTTACAATTAATGTAAATTAATCAGATATTATTTTTACTTCCCACCTATGATTTTCATTGAACTGTTTTCAGAAGGCGTCTTATAAAATAATAATTTTTGCATTTTCAGGATTACAGTGACTACTTTAATCGATTATTATCAAATAAACTTCAATGAGACAAATAGCTATGAAATGACAGCAGGAGAAGAAGAGGGCAATGGAAGAAACCAACGTTCCTACAGATAAACTGAAACTTTGCGGCAAATGTATCTACACTAACGAATTGAGCAGTGTTAATTACTTGAATATATTTATAAACTGATCGTTATAACATATTTGAAACTGGAAGGTATACGTGTGACTAAGTGATGTAGATTTGTTTATCAGATTAGTGTTATTTCACTAAATACACATCATTTTTAGGTTGAAGAACGATATATATCGATCAATTTCCTCCAAAAAGAAAGAGTACAAGTGTTTTAATTATGTGAACCCAAGGTTAGATGAATATCACACAGTGAAATAATGTAATTCGAAATGCAATATACAGGGAAAATTATCCACAAGGATTCAGGTTAAAACAGTGTAATGTATTGTGCTTTACAATTCCATACATTGAACACATTTTTAAATAATTCAAAATACACGAAAACAATTTTCCTGAGCGAGTGATCAACCACAATTTTAGCCAAAAAAAGGAAATGCAACTTAGTTTCTAATTAAATAAATTCCTTACTTAAGTGAATACAAATAAATAAACGCTTCAAGATATATTTTAGTGAAGAACTGAAAACAGCCTACGGTTTTTAAAACTCAGTCAAAATTGATCAATTTGGCACATACAGAACTCTGAACCTAATTAAAAAGAGTGGTAATTTATACGTTGATGAACAGTGACGATATTAAACTAGTTCATCTGGACAGTTAGACAGATAAATTGTAAGGACATGAATTTTAATTAAGAAAAGTAAAAAATCTGTGGATATTTGAAAACAGTGACTGTTTCAAGAGGAACGATCAGTGAGGAATTCAAGTAAGAAGTGATTAACTTTGGAAAGTGCTTCAACTTTCAATGACTCAGTTGAATAAATTAACGGTGTGGCTCGTGCTAGAGGTGAAGTTATATAGTAGCAGTAGCAGCTGTTAAGTACCGTTTCGCGGAAGTAATGAACAAATTGCCGCAAGAATTTCCGGTGATCTCCAAGGACGTGCGTGACAGGGTCAAAGACATGATCTACATCTTACGCCACCAGACAGGTAAGTGATGTCAATGCACGATCAACACATCAATAAACCATATTCATTTACCTATTTTGATCTAAACATAACCTTGACTTGTTTGTGTTTGTGTCGGGCTTCTGTTTCTCCAGTTTTTCACTCAAAAAACTTCAATGATTTTCCTCCAAATAATTCATTTAACTTCTATTACCTTACATATTTTCTTCACTATTAATTAATTCAGATAAAACTACACATAGTGTTAAATACATGAAGTACGTTCTCCCCTTGTTCAAACTATTTGTTAATAGACATTATTCTTCTTCTTCATTATCATTGTCTTCCAGGGATTAAGTCTGTTGGCTCGTTCCGGTTTCATGAAAGCTAGAATTGTTAGAATTGTTCAGACCATCTTCTGTGTGGGCGACCAACATTTCCCCTTCCGCGCGGTTTATAATTTAGCAATAATTTTGGAATCTTCCTTCTGGCATTCTATCAATATGTTCTTTCCAGTCGTTCCTATATTTAATTATTCGGTCTGTAATTTTGAAAATATTTAGTTCCTTTCTTATTATTCTTCTCCTTCATGAAATTAGGCGTTTTGACCTGTTTTCACACAAAGTGGGATTTAATGAATCCTCCCATCTAGTAAATGGGCGTCCAACACCTCTATGTCCTATTGGTTTGTACTTTAATAACAGCTGAGGGATTCTATCTGTAGGCATTCTTTTAACATGTTCATACCAGTTGTTTCTCATGTTGTCAATTCTATTTGTTAAATTTAAAATATTTAAGTCCTTCCTAATATCTTCATTTCTTTTTCTGTCCAAAATTGTCACATCTGCTACTGACAAAATTCAAATACTGTACAAGAATTACATAATCAGTAATAATAATAAATAATAATAATAATAATATTATTATCCATATTATTATTTTTATTATTGAATCTCTAAATATTTTGAACCCCTATTTCGCCACAAGGGCATGTTAGGGTTGTAGCATATTATAACAATATTATACTATACATTGTAAAAACAGAAATATTATCTTATGGTAATAATAACAATAATATAATAATAATAATAATAATAATCATGAAATAGATATCGGTTTAGATTTTCCAGAATGTGTTCCGTTTTTAGGTATGTGTTTTAGGCAATGCCATATTTCGGTGATTGGCTCAAAAGTCTCTCTTGCCCGTAGGGTTATTCTTTACATCTGATTTCTGGATGTACATAATGTAGAAAATTACATAAGAAAAATGGCTCCAACACAACAGGATAAATTACATCAAATCGCACATTAAACTAGATCTAAGTAAAAAAAACATCTCTTATAGCCTATATTCATCCCGGGAATCTCCTGAACATTTTGCAAAAAACCCCATCGCAATCGGATCAACGGTATGGCCGCGCATAAAGTACGAACAAACAACCAAACAAATATTCATTTTTATATATTAGATAACCAGTTCCAGGATAGTTCCTTTATTTTTATAGTTTGTATTTTCATTTTCAAATCAATAATTCAATCCCCTAGATTTATATAATTTTTATTTATTATTATTATTATTATTATTTTTATGCATATTATCATTATTATTAATCGGTCGCGGTGGACTAGTGATTATGGTCCTTGCCTCTGGTCCCGAGGGTCGCGGGTTCAAACCCGGCCGGGGGTCGATGGATATTTTTAGGACGGAAAAATCCAAGGAGCAAGTCCTCTGGGACGGTTCCGAGTCTGAAGATTTTCAGGCTCGTAAAAAATCCTTAAGCCTGAATCAAAAGGCCTCTAAGCAAAATTTACAGAATTTTCCCGTCCTAGCACTACCTTGGTTTCCTAGATGTCAGTATGAGGCGGAACGCTGACCACGGACCACTCAAAATGACATCTATACGAAAACAAGTGTAACTAAATTAGTATGGTTCAAATTCTTCCCTGTAGGGGGAGAGCGCCTAAATCTCTGTTAAGGGAAACATGGGCTTACAAGAATATTGTTGTTATTATTATATTATTATTATTATTATTATTATTATTATTGTTATTCCGTCCACTGCTTTGGTCTCGAGGTAACTTCGTTGCCTCGTATGCGGCGGATCCGGATTCGATGTTTCTTTTTCGGTATTTTTCCTCATCTGTAAGATAAAACTTTAAGCTCAAATGGTCCGTGAACATCACATGCCCATATTATCATATAATATTCCCCATATTTAGCATGAATAAAAAAATGAATGGCATGTCTTGTCTCAAATGTTAATGATGTCTCGGAGGGAGGTGCTCATTGTATATGAGCTGATCACTCATCCAAGGAGGCCCTGTGATCGTCCCCCGATAGGTGGTGCTCCTGCAAATTCCGTGTGGCGTGGCATGTAAAATACATACAAAAGGACAAGTTAAACTAAGGAAAGACACACCGGGCGTTGCAAAAAAAAAACAGCCATAACGGAGGTGAGGTGGTAGGGATATGCTCGTAATTTTTAATAAGGTACCCATGTCCGGAAATGATGCGATTTCACACTATGACTAGTTAATTAGATGTCAAGATCAGTGTTAGTTCCAAGGGTTTGTAGACTCGTTACTTTAAAAAACATCGACAACGGATGTGAATTAGTACATTGAGATATGCT
>JASPKZ010010368.1:0-5000 GCA_030220185.1 Diploptera punctata
CGCTGTTGGCCTCACAGCCCGTTTCGCCTTGGCAGCTGGTTTCGCTAGATAGTAGATTGGGACAGAGGTAATCTCGTTACTCCATTTCCATTTGCGCGTCACTAATTAAGATGATCGAGGCATCTTGGCTACCTTAAGAGAGTCATAGTTACTACTCCCGCGTTTTACCCCGCGCTTGCTTGAATTTCTTCACTTTGCATTCAGAGCACTGGCAGAAATTCCAAAACATTGCGGTCAACAAACACCCCGCTAGGGCCCCTCGCAAATGCTTTGTTTTTATAATTAGACAGTCGATTCCCCGAGTCCGTGCCAGTTCTGAGTCGACCCGTTGAGTGGCGGCCGAAGAGTGCAACGCGACGAGCGCGGTCCCTCGCAGCGTGGAAGATCCGCGGGAGGCCAAGGCACGGGCCCGAGTCTCGGATCGCGCGAACTGCGAGGAGTACTAGTGGAGCTGGCCCCCACGACCCCGGACATCGCCTCGGCCCAGTCGCCCGGCACGTCTGGCCGCAGACCCGCTTTTTCCGACCAGGGCCCCGACACGCCCCGGTCCTCATAGCCAATCCTTATCCCGAAGTTACGGATCAAATTTGCCGACTTTCCCTTACCTACTTAAATCTATCGACCTAGAGTAGATGCTCTCACCTCGGAGACCTGCTGCGTATATGGGTACGATCCGCCGACGACCTCCGCGTTGCCCTCTCCCGGATTTTCAAGGTCCGAGGGGGACGGACCCGGACAACCGCAACAACGGCGGTGCTCTTCTCGTTCAAACCCTATCTCCTGCTAGAGGATGTCCAGGGAACTCGAACGCTATGGGCAGAACAGAAAACTCTGCCCGGGTCTTCCGACGGCGTTCCTCCGGGTCTCTTTTCGGGTATCCCCGACGAGCTAAGCTCTTATTAGAGCCGGATATCGGTTCGCGCTGCCGGTTCGGAATAGGAACCGGATTCCCCTTTCGCACAGCGAGGAGGGGTGAATCACACAGATAAAAAATCCCCCCCTCGGTGTCACAGGATTTCTCCTGGGGCTTAGGAATCGACGAGTCCGTGTGCAACAGCGTTCCCACTAACCCCTTCTCCACATCATCCTCCATCGACCTCGCTCGAGTATTTGCTACTAACCACACCAAGCATCTGCACCGTCGGTGGCTCCAGGCAGGGCTCGGCGCCCAGACCCCTTCCGCGCACAGCCGCCTTGCGCGCCCTGCGATTCCCACCTCCTACTCGTGGCAGCAAATCCTAGCTTTCGCCTACTCGCCGGGGTCGCACCCGGTTCGTACGCGGCTTGCTGCCACCGCGGGCCGTGGTATAGGTCACAGACTTTAAAGTTAGCGCTCATCCATTTTCAAAGGGCTAGTTGCCTCGGGGCAGGCTGAGTTGTTACACACTCCTTAAAGCGGATTCCGACTTCCATGGTGGGCCACCGTCCTGCTGTCTCCTAAGCAACCAACGCCTTCATCGTATCCGAATGAGGCTCGGCTGGTTTAGAGAGGTAGGCTCCTTAACGCCGAGCGTTTGTTCATCCAGCAAGCGCCATTCATGCTTACCAAAAAATTTCCCACTTGGCAACCTCTGATCCTTGGCTCTCGCGCTTCGTATCGGTCGTGTCAAGTAAAGCCGGAGATCTCCCAATCCCAATTTAAAAGTTTGATAATAGGTTGATAGGTCGTTCGGCTTCGGCCCCAGGCCTCTAAAAATCATTCGCTTTACGCGAATGAGACCCTGCCTGTCATCAATGTTAAACGGATTGCCTTATCTTCTGTAGGGGGAAACTTGCGTGAGGGAACCAGGCTACTAGATGGTTTCGATTAGTCTTCGTCGCCCCTATAACCTCATCTCTGCTGACGATGCGATTTGGCACTTCAAATCCGCTGGCGGACCTCCACTCAGGGTTTCCCCTGACTTCGTTCGTCTGACCAGGCATAAGTTCACTCATCTTTCGGGTCCTCAACGCGTTGCGCTCATATGTCGCGCCTGCGGCCAGTGGTCCGAGTGCGGCCCCCGGAGTAGCGCGCCGCAGGAGGTCTAAGAAGGCTCCACGGCAATCCTCCAAGTCGTGTTGTGGCGCCCCGCTTTTCATTCAGCTGCGCTCCTGCCCACCGGGTCTTAGCATATTGCTCCCAGTCGAATTCGGGAATTCAGTTCTAGAGCTCCTTGACGTCCGCGAAATGGTTTATAACAAAATAAAGAACGTTAAAAAAGTTCAAATATTATATACATTAGCAGTCTTGCAGTTTTTGTATGTTGTTGCGAACATGGGGCAGGAATGAAGTATGATTACGTCAACGAGTATTTCGGAATCAAACTTGTTAGGAAAAAAATCTTAGATCTCAGATGGAGAGGTGAAAGAGAAGTTAATGCACGAAGACTTTGCACGACTTGTTACTATAGATTAGAATGATCTTTTATCATAGGAAGCATGATGTAATGAGAGAAGAAGAAAGTCATTTAAATAATATTTCCTGATAGCAGGTCAAGTGGGCATAGAACAATAAGAAGAGATTAGATATGAGAGCTTCGTTGTAGGAAACTTACCGCGCACCATTTTTTTTTACGGGAGTCCTTAGAAAACATATTGTAATTCTTAGTGCGTAACAAATTGTATAATAAATTTCATCATCAGATGTGTGGTAGGAAGTTCAAAAATTTGATCGCAGCACCACAGTATGATAAGTTGTTAAGCTTCCTATTTTTTTTATCTAAACTATATTTGTGAATAATATTGTTTATAAGGTCAGTGCATTTTGAATAACATAATAAATAGGAAGTTTACGGTAATAATTTTATCGCTTTAAAATTCTTCTAATATTAAAATAAGCTAAATCAATAAAAAAAAAAACCGTTTGAATAAAAATTCTCTTATTATTTGAATACATGTCTTCAGTACATTAAGGAAATTGCTATACAATAACAGTGGCTTCTATCTAAGAACTGATTTTAAATCTTTTTTTTATTGTCATAATTATACAATTTTGTCTAGTACAAAGCTAATTTTCAATTTTCTTCTCTAATAATGGGTTTTAAAAATTTGTGTGGTTTTTTATCATTGTTGATTGTTGAAATATAAAAAAAGCTTTCTGGAATAAGAAGAAGAAAACCCACAACACTTCATACTTTTAAATGAAAAAAGTATATACTAAAACCCAAATAGAATGTGTGTGAACCGAAGCCCCCCGCCTCCCCCTTAACACAATCAATCATTCACAAAATTATAACTAACGTTGTCAAATTACTGTAGTCATTCAGGGCAATATATTATATATATCTATAATAACTGAAGAACAAGAAAATCGCCTCATTTTTTTTTAAATTGACGGCGAAAATAATAAAAAATAATGGCCCCCCCCCCAACCACCCTCGCCCGCCCCCCCTTAAAGTAACAGTTTAAAAAAAAAGTCTCGTAGACCTGAATATATATAAGAAATTACTAATACTACAACAAATCCCACCTTTATATATTAACAATTAAACATTTTAATTTTATATATTCCGTTCACTAATATTATATATTGTAATCTGTCCACCTTGACTAGAAATACTATTTAATACTTACACTGATACAATATTTGTAGGAAGTTGTAACTCTAAAATATTATTATCCACTATACTGGCGGTAATATCACACCATAACTTAACCTTAGTAAGGTTTAACGTGGATTATCATCGATTAGCGGGCACAAGATTCCTCTAAATGGACTAAAGAAACCCGGCCAAATTCTTTAAGTTTTGAAGTCCATAACTATAAAGTATAAATTTTTTTAATTCAATAAATCTCACCAAAAATAATTTGTGAAATAAATTTAAACTTTTCAAACCCCTTTCAACCCGCCCCCCCCCCCCCCCCCTTCACACCTACCCCCCCCCCCCCCCCCCACAACCTTTTTTAAAATCCCCCCGCTCAAGATTAACTAACTAAAAAATTTTACTTACTTCCATGTATAAAACAGCGACTGCTGGCACATATTTTATTAATCAATACTTCAAAAAAATAACTAACTCTAACTTACAAAAAACAATAATGGAGCACTATATAAAATTTCAAGCAAGAAAAATAAAAAAAAAAAAAAAAAAAAAAAAAAACTTTCCCTACACATTTGAGAGAGGCAACCCGGAACTTTTATAAATATCATATAGGAAACATACAAAAACAACAATATTTTCCTAATAGAATATGTATTTACTACATTAATTTAATTCAATTTAAACAACCAACAACCCCCAAACCCACCCCAACAAAAACCACAAAAACCCCCCCCCCCTTCTACCAAAAATAAAAACTTAAAATTAATGTATTGAAAATATATATATTAACTAACGTATTTAATATAAATATATGTACCTTGTGCAAAATTTATCACATTTTTTTAATACCTATTCAAAAAAAATATTGGCCAAAGTTACCTAGCATAATAACTTAAACATCGATAGATTAAACTACCATTCTGTAATAAATTCAGCCAAGATCCTATTTATATAAACCCACCACCTTTATTACAATTATCTTCAAATCATTCCTAAGGTAATGTAAAATGGGGGGGGGGCCTCATTCAAAGCTCTGATTGGGCTCAATATGAAGACAATAAAAAATAGCTAGGGGGGGATTTGAAGAGGAGGGCCAAAAAATGGAAATCCTTTTGTGACAAACTCCCGTCATCATTGAATTTATCTGTCTTAATATAAATTCTGATTATATAGAGAGCTCCAAGAGATGTCTTGTCGTATATAGTATAAGAGTACATTAAGACCTGCAAAACTCTAATATTAGACGGAGGGCAATTTGTGGCTGACTAAAGTAAGAGAAAGAAGAGAGGCTTGTAAGGGAGGGATAAGTTATTGTACTATACAAACTTATGGAAAAAAAATTATATAATTCGTATGAAATGAGGTTTTTAAGCTAACTTAACTACTTTAACACATATATAAAAAAACCCGCAACTTTTTTATATAAAATTTTTTATACAACGCTTGTAACGGACTATCTTTCAAACGCGATTTTCAAAT
>JASPKZ010010368.1:12500-21269 GCA_030220185.1 Diploptera punctata
ATTCCTCGTTCATGGGGAACAATTGCAAGCCCCAATCCCTAGCACGAAGGAGGTTCAGCGGGTTACCCGGACCTTTCGGCCTGGGAGGACACGCTGATTCCTTCAGTGTAGCGCGCGTGCGGCCCAGAACATCTAAGGGCATCACAGACCTGTTATTGCTCAATCTCGTGCGGCTAGAAGCCGCCTGTCCCTCTAAGAAGATCAGAAGTCGCCGGCAGCGCAAAAGGATGCCGGGAGCGACTAGTTAGCAGGCTAGAGTCTCGTTCGTTATCGGAATTAACCAGACAAATCGCTCCACCAACTAAGAACGGCCATGCACCACCACCCACCGAATCAAGAAAGAGCTCTCAATCTGTCAATCCTCCCGGTGTCTGGGCCTGGTGAGGTTTCCCGTGTTGAGTCAAATTAAGCCGCAGGCTCCACTCCTGGTGGTGCCCTTCCGTCAATTCCTTTAAGTTTCAGCTTTGCAACCATACTTCCCCCGGAACCCAAAAGCTTTGGTTTCCCGGAAGCCGCCCGCCGAGTCATCGGAGGAACTTCGGCGGATTGCTGGCTAGCATCGTTTATGGTTAGAACTAGGGCGGTATCTGATCGCCTTCGAACCTCTAACTTTCGTTCTTGATCAGAGAAAACATTCTTGGCAAATGCTTTCGCTTTAGTCCGTCTTGCGACGATCCAAGAATTTCACCTCTAACGTCGCAATACGAATGCCCCCGTCTGTCCCTATTGACCATTACCTCGGGCATTCCGAAAACCAACAAAATAGAACCGAGGTCCTATTCCATTATTCCATGCACTCAGTATTCAGGCTGACACTGCCTGCTTTAAGCACTCTAATTTGTTCAAAGTAAAAGTGCCGGCCCATCGAGACACTCGGTTAAGAGCACCGCGACGGGTAGGTCAAGTAGGCCTTCACCAAGCACCGGGGTCCGGGAAACCCCGAAGGGATCCCAGAACACCCGGACCGGCTACGGCCACCAGCAGGACGTCAACACGTGCATGCCAGTTAGCACCGACGGGCGGTGAACCGGCAGCGTGTGACACAAGTCCGACTACGAGCTTTTTAACCGCAACAACTTTAATATACGCTATTGGAGCTGGAATTACCGCGGCTGCTGGCACCAGACTTGCCCTCCAATGGATACTCATTAAAGGATTTAAAGTGTGTTCATTCCGATTACGGGGCCTCGGATGAGTCCCGTATCGTTATTTGTCGTCACTACCTCCCCGTGCCGGGAGTGGGTAATTTGCGCGCCTGCTGCCTTCCTTGGATGTAGCAGCCGTTTCTCAGGCTCCCTCTCCGGAATCGAACCCTGATTCCCCGTTACCCGTTACAACCATGGTAGGCGCAGGACCTACCATCGAAAGTTGATAAGGCAGACATTTGAAAGATGCGTCGCCGGTACGAGGACCGTGCGATCTGCACACAATTTATTCAGAGTCACCAAGGCAAAACGGACGAGAACGCCCGATTGGTTTTGGTCTAATAAAAGCGTCCCTACCATTTCCGGTAGAGACCGAGTTGCATGTATTAGCTCTAGAATTACCACAGTTATCCAAGTAACTGTGCACCATCTAAGGAACCATAACTGATTTAATGAGCCATTCGCGGTTTCACCTTACTTCGGCTTGCACTGAGACATGCATGGCTTAATCTTTGAGACAAGCATATGACTACTGGCAGGATCAACCAGGGAACTGCGTGTGTCAGACACCGAGCCGTGCGCGAGGGCACGGCCGCAGACCCAAAAAGTTTTTGTGTGCGAGAACGGCTACATCGCTGCAGCCATTCCCGCAGTTCACAGAAGTGCGTTGAGAGCACCGACTCTCTACGTCTCACTCCCTGACAAAGAAGCGAGGGTTAACCCCAACGCTATCTCTTGTTTGACGTGCAGGTACAACACTGAACGCTCGGAGCTGGAGAGAGGACGATGATGTACGAAATAACTGTTCACCGCATAGAGGCATCTACCAGAAGGCAGAAAGCCGCGGTGTTGCTGTCCGGAGTGCTAGCACGGGCCAGACGCGCTAGCACTACATAGTAGTGTTTCACTCGCAGGATGTTCAACGCACCGGCCGGGGGACGGTAGCTTAGCAAGCGGGAGCGCCGGCAGGGAAGTGCCGGCAGTACTGCTGCACGAGCCCGGTCAAGGCTCGACCGCCCGAGGGTCGGCGACTACATTGCACTCGTTCTCGTCGGCAATGTAGCTTTATACGTTTTTATCGAGTCCCGCATGCGGCAAAGCACTTGTAATTTTTTGTTGAACGAACCACTGCGATAAATATATAATTTCATTAAATTTCAGGACGGAGTGACAAAATTACGGCAAACCGTCACGCCGACCGTCACGCCCTTAAAATTAATAAAAACCATGACGCCCAGCGAGACGCCCTGTCCAGTAAGTTAGAAAGAAACATTTGTGTATTCATCATCATCATCATCATCAGTTTTTTTTTTTTTTTTTATTTACTTACTTTTTTATTTACATAAGAAGGAGAAACAATTATTGGTGAACTGTTTACTATAAGGAAGACTAAAAGCGAGACGTCCACCGCCACGTACCGCCATGCTGTGTAAACCGACACGCCGACCGTCACGCCCTTAAAATTGAGGAAAACCGTCACGCCCAGCAAGACGCCCTGCCCAGTAAGTTAGAAACAAGTTATATTCATCATCATCATCATCATCATCACCTAATTTTACTAAATTTTGGTTAACATAACTTATTGCCCTGGAAAGCGAGACGTCTACCGCCACGTACTGGCATGCTGAGTATAGAAGTGTGACGCCGACCGCCACGCCCTGAGCAGTGAAACTTTATTAATACTTTTTTTATACATATATAGTACTGTTATCGTTGTCGGAATTGTATTAATTAATAATGATGATGATTAATAATAATAATAATAATAATTATTATTATTATTATTATTATTATTATTATTATTATTATTATTATTATTATAACAATAAACAGTAAGCCCGACAGGCCTTGACTGACCATCCGGCTGCTGGCCTCACATCCACATGTGTTAATCACAGAGCCAGTGGTCAGCACGAGGGATCGCCTAGCCGTTATAGTTGGTATTAATAATAATAATAATAATAATAATAATAATAATAATAATAATAATAATAATAAAAATAATATAAATAATAAAGAAGAGAAATAAGAAGAAAAATTAGGCACGTAATAAAATAACAAGAAACAAACAAACAAACAAATAATGTCATTGAGCGGTTGGGTCAAGTAAGTTGCGGTTAGGTTAGGTTTAGAAGTAGGTTCGATTTTCGTTCCGGTGTTAGGTTAGAGTATTGTTACGTTTGGGTTAGGTTTTAGTTTACGTTGAGGTTTAGGTTAAGGTTTATGTTAGGTTAGGTCAGGTTAGGTTAGGTTACATTTCGTTACACGAGGCTTTTTTTTTTTTTTTTTTTTTACGCTTTTCACTACAATGGTTTTTTTTTTATTTAATTTTTTTTTTAGGAGTTGAGTGTCTTAGTAAATTTATAAGGAGAGTGACGGGAAGAAATGCTGTAGAAATTAGCTTTACTGGCATTACATTCCACGTGATTTTGATGTCAGCACCGATTGAACCTCAAAAGTGTATTTATTTATTGTAGATATTATTTGCCACACAAAGAAATTTGGGACTGTCAATGAAAGCGACATACATTACGTGGGAGTGAGGGAAAAAAACTTGAGGAAGTGACTAAATTCGATACCTAAGAAACGCACAAACATGCTGAATTCTGGGAATTCAGAGACTCTTGACGTCCGAAATGGTTTAAAAGAACGTTAAAGTGAAATAATTATATAATTTACAGTCTCAAGTTTTTATTTGGGTGCGAACATGGGAGGAAATGAGAGATTACGAACGAGTACTTCGGAACAAACTTGTTAGGAAAAAAAATCTTGAACAGATGGAGAGGTGAAAAAGAGAAGTGAATGCAGAAGACTTTGCACGACTTGTTACTTTAGAATGTCTTTTATAGGAAGCATGATGTAATGAAGAGAAGAAGAAAGAGTTCAAATAATCCGATGGCAGGTCAAGTGGCATAGAACAAGAAGAAGAAGAAGCTTGTTTGTAGGAAATACGCCCACTTTTTTTATGGTACTTATAAAATGGTAATTATTACGTAAAAAATTGTATATAAATTTTCATCAGATGAAGTTCAAAATTTGAACCAGCAACACAGTATGATAGTGTTAAGCTTTATATTTTTTTATATATAAGCAGGATTATGGAAAGCAGGATTTTGAATAACATAATAAACATCGAAGTTTAAGTAGTTAATAATTTTATACTTTAAGAATTCTTCTAATATTTAAAATAACTTAAAATAAAGAAAAAAAATTCATTATTTGAATAAATGTCTCAGTAACATTAAGGAAATTGTATTACAATTGTATTACATGCTTCTAAAAGAATGATTTTAAAATTCTATTTTTAGTTGTCATAATTATAAATTTGTTCATTGTTGAATAAAAAACGTCTTAGTAAAAAAAGCTTTTTTCTTTCTAAATAATGCTTTTTAAAAAATTTGTGTGGTTTTTTTTAGTCATTGTTGTCTGAAATATAAGAAAAAAGCTTTCTGGAATAAGAAGAAGAAACACACACACACACCCTTCATACTTTTAAATGAAAAAGTATACTAAAAACCAAATAGAATGTGTGAGAACCCCCCCTAAACATCATTCAAAATTATACCAGAATTTACTGTAGTTATTCAGCAATATTAATATAATAGCTGAAGAAAAGAAAAATTTCATTCTTTTAATTGACGGTGAAGAATAAAAAAATACCCCCCCCCCCTTAAAGTAACAGTTAAAAAAAGTCTCGTATAGACTGCGATGGGCAGGACATGTATGAGTGACGGGCCTAAATAAATAATCTATATAATTATTATTACTATTACATCCACCTTTATAATATAATAATAATAGCTTTATTTTACCTGGCAGAGTTAAGGCCTTGTCTACCACTCAACCAGGATGGTAAGGATGATGGCCATATGATTTCGGGGACCGTTTGGGCCTTAAAGTTTTCCTGACATTTGTCTTACAGGTGAGGAAAAACCCCGATAAAAAACCTCACCCAGAAAAACTGCCCCGACCGGGGATCGAACCCGGGCCCGCTGCGTGACAAGGCAGCACGCTACCTCGAGACCACAGCGGTGGACAATATATAATAAACATTTAATTTTATATTCCGTTCAACTAATATTTTATATATATCACCACTTAAACATAAATTGCACCTTGACCTGAAATATAAAATTTGTAGGAAGTTAACTCTAAAAAGATTATTATCACATACGGCGGTATACAAACCATAAACTTAAGTAAGGTTTAACGTGGATTATATCGATTACGGGACAGATTCCTCTAAATGGACTAAGATACCGCCAAATTCTTTAAGTTTGAAGTCCATAACTATAAGTATAAATTTTTTAATTCATAAATCTCACCAAAAATAATTTGAAATAAATTTAAATTTCACCCCCCCCCCCACAACCTTTTTAAATCCCCCCAGCTCAAAGATTAACTAACTAAAAAATATTTACTTACTTCCATGTATAACCGCGACTGCTGGCACATATTTTATCAATACTTCAAAAAATAACTAACTCTAACTTACAATAATGGAGCATATATAAAAATTTGAAGCAAGAATAAAAAAAAAAAAAAAAAAAAAAAAAAAACTTTCCCTACAAATTTGAGGCCAACCCGGAACCTTTTATAAATATCATATAGGAACAGTAACAAAAACAACAATATTTTCTAATAGAATATGTATTTACTTTAATTTAATTTAACCCCCCCCCCCCTTTAAATAAAAACTTAAAATTATATTATTGAATAATATATTATTACTACGTATTTAATATAAATATATGTACTTGTGCAAAATTTTCCATTTTTTTAATACCTATTCAAAAAAAATATTGGCCAAAGTTACCTAGTCATAATAACTTACATTCGATAGATTAAACTACCATTCTGTAATAAATTCAGCCAAGATCCTATTTATATAAACCACACACTCTTTATTACAATTTCTTCAAATTCTAATGTAATGTAAATGGGGGCCTCATTCAAAAGCTTGATGGGCTCAATATGAAGACAATAAAAAAAATAGCTAGGGGGGGATTTGAAGAGGAGGTCAAAAAATGGAAATCCTTTTGTGACAAACTCTCGTCATCATTGAATTTATTGTTTAATATAAATTCTTGATTATAGAGAGCTCCAAGAGATGTCTTGTCGTATATAGTATTAGAGTACTTAAGAACTGCAAACTCTAATATTAGGAGGGCAATTTGGGTGACTAGAAGTAGAGAAAGGGAGGGATAAAGTTATTGTACTACAAACTTATTGGAAAAAAAATTATATAATTCGTATGAAATGAGGTTTTTAAGCTAACTTAACTACTTTACACATATATAAAAAAAACCCGCAACTTTTTTATATAAAATTTTTTTACACGCTTGTAACGGAATCTTTCAACGCGATTTTCACCCACTGGATTTAAAGATATTTTACATTTTAATCTTATTCCGTAAAATATTGAAACTAAAAAATAATAAATAAATAATAGTTTTAAAAAACTAAAAGAACACGCTTTATTTGAAAACTAAAAAAAATTAGAAATAATTTTCATTTCCAATACGCTTTTACATTTTCTTCTTAGAGAGCTTACTTTTACCAATGTCTGTTTATTATCAATATTAAATTGATATGAATTTTTTTGTTGACCACTTTATTTCATCCTAAGCGTATCGGAAATTAAAATTATTTTTCATTTTTTAGTTTTCAATTAAAAGTGTGTTCTTTTAGTTTTTTAAAACTATAATTTATTAGTTTATTTGAGACACGATAAGGAAAATAAATACATGCTGGGACGGGACTTGAACCCGAACCTCTGGATTTATCCCATATATATATAAATAAATTCTCATTTATACTAGATATGCAGTGGGGTTATAAAATCCAGAGGTCTCGGTTCAAGTCTCGTCCGAGCATTTAATTTTCTTATGTCCTATTAAGCTTGCAATAGCTCAATGTCAAAAATTTAACTATAACATAATAATAATAATAATAATAATAATAATAATAATAATAATAATAATAATAATAATAATAATAATAATAATAACAATAACAACAATAACAATAATAATAATAATAATAATAATAATAATAATAATAGATAATAATAATAATAATAATAATAATAATAATAATAATAATAATAAATACGATACGTTTTACACATCCTTTATTCTTCTTCTTCTTCTTCTTCTTTCTTCCTATTCTTCTTATTGCGTCTTCTTCTTCTTCTTCTTTTTATTCTTTATTCTTTTCTTCTTCTTCTTCTTCTTCTTCTTTCTCTTTCTTCTTCTTCTTCTTCTTCTCTTCTTATTAATTCTTCTCTTCTTATTATTATTATTATTATTATTTTATTATTATTATTATTATTGTTATTATTCTCTCTCGGTCAATGTTATTTTTGTAGCGGCGTCGTAATGGAAGTAGGTGGGAGTATTTTCTATTATTTTATGTATTTTTTTTCTTTATATATCTAAAGAAGTAAATTTGTTTAATACATATTTTAGTGCACTTAAATTATGCCAAATATCACAAACAGTAAATATGTATGTATGGTATGTGTGTGTGTGTGTGTATATATATATATATATATATAGATATATATACTGTATGTATGAATGAATGTATGTAAATATATTTTTTACCTTGAAATACTAAAAGTAAGCTATAATAGGCTGATGGATCCAGCATGCTTACAACATTTCACCACACACCCACTGTAAACCCACCCACCCCCCACACCAACACACACACACACACCACACACACACACACACACACACACACCACACACACACACACACACACTGGCAGGATGATATGATATTTTAAAAAGGTTTGGCGATGGATTTGGTACTGCATCAGAAAGAAAGAAAAAAAAAAAAGTAAAAGTTGGGTAGAGTAAACAGTCTTTTCTGCCTAAAATAATTAATAATAATAATAATAATAATAATAATAAAATAATAATAATAATAATAATAATAATAATAATAATAATAATAATAAATATTAAATTATATGATGATGAGAAAAGTGATAAAGTTACATTTTACATGTAATATATATGAGAAAAAAAAATTCTTCTACGTTATAAACATAGATTTTTTTAATACCCGGCGTTCGCTGCTACGGGCAAAATAGGAGTAAAAAAAAAAATGTTTTTTTTATTTATAAGTATCAGAAGAAAGTAATCTATGTAATCGACAGCTTCTATGTATATATAATTTATATAACTACACTACAAACAGTACTGGATGGCAGTGAAGACCGCGTTCTCGCGATCTGTTAATAATGGAGAATATAATACATCATGTATAAGAAGAATAATTGTTTGAATTGGATTCGCCTGGTAGTGTAATGGATATCACGCTGAGGGTACGAGACTCAGAGATCCGGGTGCGAATCCCGTCATATCATACATATAAGCTTGCATTGCTCAATGTTTAAAACATTTAATTAGTGATTAATATATATAAAAATTTGTGATGGGCATGTATTAAAAATATAATTCTAAAAAAAAAAAAATGGTTTCTTGGTACTTTATGCTGCGGGCCATACCTTTCGTCGAATTTTGACGAGGCTTTTTGCAAAATGTTAAGCAGCTTCCCGAGCGTATTGTATATGTAGCATAATTTTTTTTTTTGACAAACAAAGGGGCCCC